>VZTE01006369.1:702528-752038 GCA_013397775.1 Eulacestoma nigropectus | reverse complement strand
CCCGTTTTTCCATATAAACCCCTGCTTATACCCCTGACAACAGGGAGTTCTCGTCCCTGGCCTCCCCTTCGCAGGGTGGCTGGACAATAAAGGCCACCTCTGTGGAACTGCCATACGAGGCTCCTGTCTCTCTGTCCCCGAGTTTGCCTTGGGTGATTTCACAAAGAGCTGAATCACAAGAGCTGGAATCACTTGTAGCTGAGAGATTGCTACACTTGCTGAAATCACCCGCGGCCCAGGGAGGCCTGCCAGTGCCCCTGGAAGGGCTGCTCCCTACGGGACGCTCTCTCTAGGAAGGTCGCGGTGTACCAGTGCTGACCAGCACCGGACCCCTCGGCGACACCCCTCTTAATACGTTCTTTTTTATAAAATCAAAATTCCTAGAGGCCAGCAATTGTGACACTCCACATTAAGCCCCACCGGTTTCTTCATTGACAACAGGTGTGGAGTGTCTAGGTAATGCTGCTTGTTCCCATTCCTGCAGTGGATTTGCCTTTTGCAGGCATGATCTATTTTGCCGCATTTTGGAGCGGGCAGAGAAGGGGTAGCAACAAATGTCATATGAGCTCTGGTCACATCTGCTCACATTAAAGTGCTCATATGACCTTGATTGACCTTGATGGTCTCTGCATGCAAGAGAACACTTACATAACTAGCTGAGCAGGCAGTCCAACACCAAAAATGTGTTAAATAAATCACCAAGTGCTTTGCAGCTCTAGACACATTTTCCAAGCTAACATATAGCTAGATCCAGCTTTTCAAAGACAAGCAGTTTTCCTGAATGTCCTATGACAAGGCATGCCCAGCTCCTCCCTGGAGGAGGATGAGGAATGTGCTGCCTTTTCCCCGAGCCAATCAGTGTGGAGACCTGTCAGGTTCCCTCCCAAGGTCAGGATAAGGAGAATGCAGCTCCTGGCTTTGAAGGAGTGTGATCAGCAGGCAGCTGGGCCCCTGCTCCCACCCCTATCACCCTGACCTTGTGTGCCAGTGACGTGCTGGCTCTGGAGAGGATGTTAGCACTCCTCTACTCATCCCTGTGCCTGTGTGAAGCCTGACATTGAGCAGAAAACACTGTGGCAGAATGGTTTGTATAAAGTTTTAAAGAACCAAAAGCTCTGAATAAGGTATCTCTTAATTTAAACAAATTTTTTTCAACTGATTGTAAATCGGTGTAACTTAAACCCATTATTGTGTGCCAATTTTGTATTTCAAATTAGCCAGGATGCAAAAGACTGGATGAGAAATCTCTACTGCTGCAGCACACCTCTGTGGTATGCAATATAGCAGCTGTAGGAGATACAAAACCTCCATTCAGGGCAACACCTGTGGATTATACAGAAACCAAGTGGAGGGAAAACCCATTAATGCAATCCAGAAGTGTGTGCATGAACTACCACCACTCAGTGGGGCTCATGGCACTGAAAATTCTTCCGGGGCAGCATGGGAGCAAACAAAACATGTTTAACCAATCAGGTATAACCTTAATGGTTTGGAGATGATTAGTGCATGTGTCTTTGTTTTCTTTCACAAGAAAGCAACAGCTTCGATCAGCACACATTACTCTGTGTTAGGTGTTTAAAACCCTTGAGGAAAGGATGATCAGATTTTAGTGAGGTAAAAATGAACATTATTTCTCTGAATTTCCCTCTTTTTTTTCCCCTTTAAAAATATTTACAAAAGGATTTTTTTTCTAAAGGTACTCAAAATTAAGATTACTTATGAATCTGTTTCTACAGTTTTAAATTTGCTTCTATATCTGTAATAAAGTGATAAAATATCTTTCAGTTACTTGTTATTGAAACTTCAGAACTAAAACAGTATGACTTTTTTCCCTAAGGTTTCAATACAGATTCAAATGGTAAAAACCACAGCTGAACACAAAATCTGAAAATTGTTTACGATCTGCCCCAAAGATTTAAACCTTCCTATCTATATAAACAGTTGAGAGCAAAGGAGCTGTGATCAGGCAAATGAAAATAATAATTTGTTTTTCAAGTATTTATGGGGAAAAAAAATCTTCTATTTGACTCTAGTTAATGTATTGTGTAGTCATTGCCCATGATAAACCAGGAGAATTCAAAGAAAATTATCCCAATTTTATTTGCAAGAAAAATCTCCAGTGCATTTGTTTTTGTCCACCTGACAATTTCTAAGTCACTTTTATATCATTTACAGAAGTGTAAGAAAGAAAAACATGCAATGTTAGACTCCAAGACAATGAGTGAAAATGTCACCTGACTTTCACCCTACCTGCAATCAGAAGAAGAAAGCCAACCTTAAGTTTTGCCACCTGCTTTGAAATTCAGAAAAGGCATCAACATCAACCCCATAAATGCCAAGACATGTAATAGTTACACGGAAGAACTTCCCATGACACTTGAAGGGAAGGGGAAACCAAAGTTTTCATTGCCTTATCAAAGAATTTCTGCAAAATATAATTTATCAGCCAAATGAAAAGAGGTAGAAGGCAGTAAATACTCATGATTATTCTCTGGATTTGTAGAAATCAGTGGCAAAACTTCCATTGATTCAAGCACCCATGATTTCACTAGGAAGGGAATGTAGAGTTGGAGGAGGAGCTTTCTGCTTTTGAATTTTCACTGGATAATTAGTTAAGCTTCAATAATTTTCAATACAGGTCATAACTGCTTCAAAGTGCTACATTCACGTGATCAGTGTCTTTTGCCGACAGTGTTGCAGCACAGGGAATAACCAATATAATTATGTGGAACAGTTTGGCTCGAATTAATAGTTCTGAGAGTTCAGGTTAAGAGAGATTAGATTTCAAAGTTGTGTATATCTGGTGCCTAGAAATGCCTCTTTTTGTCTTAGCCTTTTGTAAAACAAAATAATGACCCATAAAATTATTTTTGCTCGTAGAAGGCTGCACACTTTCCAGCAGTGCTTGGAGTTGAGTGTTCTCTGACTAACACTGCTCTGGGGCATTTCAATACGAGTAGCAAAGGCCAGAGGAGTTCTCACACGAACATCCTTTAGCCTACAGAAATTCCCTCCACTTGACCGCACCCGCTGGAGTGGCAGAAACAATACTTTTTACCATAGGCAAGAGCAATGAAGCTGGCAGCTAGAACTGATGTCTATGACACTCCCTGTCCTGGGAGGCTGTTTCCACGGCTTCAGTGTTTGCCAGATGTCAGCTGCTGAGGCAGAGAGGTCCTGCACAGGAGGCCTGTCTTCAGGTGAATTTTTGGTGTGAAGTTTTCACCAAAAACAGTTCATCTTTTTTTTTCAAATTGAGACCATGGAAAATGTTACAGTCTTCTCAAGAGCTCTTGTTAAGAATCTCTAGCAGCTCTTTCTTTGGGACACAGATATGAAATTTGGGGTTAGTGGGTTGTCTGGCCCCAGGCTAAGGATTTTGTGATTGTACAGAGGTGAGGACACTCTCTCCTGTATTCTTACAACTCTCTTTATTGATGAACTGGAAAAAGCTGGATTTGAACATAGAGTGATGAGAAAAGCAAGGAGAATTACAGGAACAGAATTAATGCAACTGGGTGAAAGTGGTAGGGGGAGTCAAACAGCCAAAGAAGAAAAGGACCTATTTGCCCAGAATGGAAAGATTTAAGAAGGGAAAAAAAAAAAAAAAGGAGAAAAGTTCAAGGTGAAAACATTTGTAACAACCAGAAAGCTTCAAATTATAGGACTTAGAGCTGATACTAGATTTCCCTACCCGTAGTACAACTGTTTCAGACATTAATAAGCATCGTATGTTTTAAAAGTTGTTCAACAAGAGGTAGCAACATACTACCAGTATCATTTACTCCACAAACTCTGGATATGGAGGTCTGAACTTCAAATGTTGGCAGTATCAAAGTTTAAACCACAATGATGACTCAATAGAATATCAGTACATCTCTGAAAGACAGATTAACAACAACAAAAAAAAAGACACCCATGCACTCCCTCTGGATGTGTGAGTTCCTGTTTTAAAGGGCAGGAATACAGCAAAGAGAGAAATTTTTAAAGTTGAGAAATGAGGAATCAAATAGTAACCATGCAGCCTTGTTCTGGCACAAGAGACTCCTGAGCTGTATTGCTGACACAGAGGAAGGGAACCCCAAGCCCAGCGTCTGGATTGAGTCCTTTCTACCACCCTAACATCACTAACACAACTCCTCAGTCATCTTTACCCAAACTGAAGACTTTTTAGCAGTGTATTTTACCACAGAAACTAGGGAACTTCCTGGAAGGCTTTTTTATTTTTTCCTTCCTATTATGTATTTAAGGCTATTAGTTCAAATTTTGGGCATCACGTAAATCCTGGAAGCCATTTCCTATCAGATTTTATCCATTCCCTACTGCCCTTTGAGGTACCTAGTTTTCCTAGCAGCCTACATTTTTATTGATAAAATATCCATGTCACTGACACATCTGCTGCCAAATATGCACCATATGCTTCTCTTTCTCTCCAAGCAAAACAGTTACCTGAACTGTGAAGTTACACAGTGCAGTATAATTTCATGAGTCTTTTGCATCAGGAAATGTTATTTATCACTGTTTTCCTTACAGAATCTAATAATTATCCTAATAGGCCTGTTTCTATCAGTAAGTTAAGTCCAGTGAAAACATACAGTACATGCATGACTAGAGAGCTCTTAATTAACTTTCAGATAATTAAACCCCTTTCAGATGATTAACCCAATTTGGGATTTATATGGGCAGTGAAAAAAATATGCCAGGAGGTAAAAAAACGTTATGAATATTCATTCCTAAATTGTTCGCCACAAACCACTACAGAGGCCAGGAGACATCCCACACTGTCAGCCTTCTGCAGGGACTTGTATTATCAAGCTTGCTGAAAAGGTACCTTTTAGATAATACTAAAAAAACAGCCTTTCACAGGGGTAAAACAATTCTGTTATTATTCATACTAGTTTCTAGTTTCTTACACTGAAGCTGTTCTTATCTTAAATGTGTACATTTTTCTAAATTAATTAAACTTATTCAGTTCTGATGCCATTCCCCACCCAACTGGCACAGCATAATTAGTGAGTGCAATTTTTATATACAGATATTGTAACAGATGGTACACTCAGGATCTCTACTTTGAACTAGCAGAAAATATTTAATTAAAGTGCGATTTCATTCGAAACAACCCAACCCTGGCATAATAAATCTTATTCTTGAATGGGAAGTTGATGAATGGGACACATACGTCACCAATATTATTTCAATATCTTTACAGCAATTTGTTTTAAAATCTTATATCTGAAGTAAACTAAAACTGAGTATTTCACCAAGATACACATCTTCTCCATAAAATAAGGAAAACATGAAAATATATTCAGTTCTATTCAGGATTCACAATACAAGCTAATGAAATTCAGTCCAATAATAGGCTCACTAATGCAGGCAACCTCCTTTCCTGCAGCCTCTGTGTCTACTCAAAGCACAGTTCTGTCATCCCTGAACTAGGCATATAAATAGAGTAGAAAAAAATACAAGAATAAGACTGATCAAGTCAGGTTTCAGTTGCCTCCGAAATAATTTTTACCATTTCCATGTCTTTTTTTAAAATTTTTTTAAATTAACTCCAGCACAGAAACAAACAAGCACTAAAACCGTTGAAATTCTCAATTCTTCTCCTAAGGAGTGATACATTTCCAGATGTGATAGACTGAAAACATCATCCCAGACCTAAATTAATTTCAAATTAGTGAGGAAGTTACTGCTGTTACCAGGGAAAAACCATGAGGCACAAGCTCTCTGCAGCACAACAAAGTTACTATGAGAGGCAGCAAAAGCAGAACTCAAATGCAGATCTTGCAGTTCTACTGAAGCAGGGTATACCGACATTATCCCCAAACAAATAGAGCAGGTGGTAAATTAGTTAATAGGAGAACTCTGCTAATGTATGATGCGTATTCCTTTTCAGAAGAAGCCTTGTCTAAGTCAATACCAGGTAGCTAAGAAGCTGGATGTACAAGGATTTGCTTTGACCAGAAACAATGTAATTGACATATGAGATCTTCCTAGGGATGTCCATATGATTTTAACTTCCCTAACTTCTCTAAATGAAAGGAAAAAGAACACCAACAAAAAATATGCCAAAAAACATTCTCAAAAGAAACTCCAGGCTATTGTGAGTACCTTGTTTAATTGCTGTCCAAGCAATATTTCAGCAACTGTTGAGTAGCAGCATACAACCCACTGTAGTTTGACAATTACAGAGACATGGTTATCCAACAGTTAATCAGCTATACTTATGTGGCTATGCTGTTCTTTGCCTCAGAGGAGTGCTCCTTCTCAGCACATTGCCAGGTAGTGTGGAAAAGCTCACTCTTTTTTTCCATCAAACACTCTTGTTCTGACAAGTGGAGGACAGTTCCAGCATTTCCAATTCGAGCATTGAGTTGTCTTCACCTTATTTGAAACTGATTTTCTTTTTGTTTCAATATTATTTTCGCTGCTAGCTTCCTCTGAGATCAGTTTGGATAGGAAGACCCATATGCCTACATGCTAGGGTTTAACAGCTAAATGGAGTGAGAAAATCTCTAATTAGCTGAAAGTGATTTCAGTCAGGCAGGCTGAGAAATGTCTACTGACTGAAAAGCTGCAAAAGCTAATGTATCAGTCATTATATTTTCTAATTATTAAATTGGAGCTGAACATCAAATATTTTGTACCATTAATTAAAAAACAAAACAAAACAAAAAAACCCCAACAAAAACGAAACAACCAACCAAAAAATGAAAACCAGCAAAACCAAGAGTAATAAAGCCAATTATTCAAATATTGAAATTGTTTTGGATGGTAGGAGACCCAGTCTTGTTAAGACAGTGGTAATGAATCACTGCACTAAATCAAACTGTCCACCTCCCAGCATCAAATAACTGCTTGCATAGTGGGTGTATTAAAAGAAATACTCTTGTTCCCAGTGATCACTTACAAGCAGTTTCACAAGCAGCCTTTGCAAACTTACCTTGACATTATTAGAAAAATGACAAAGAACAGAGAAGGGAATTTTAAATACATTTAGATGAACAGTTACCTGTAGCCTTTTCCAAAACACAAATAATCCTCCTCAGTATGGTTTATATTTATTTCTATTGCAGTAGTGTTTAGAGATTTAGTCACGGCACAGATTCCCTTTGTGCTAGACACTGTACAGGAACAAAAAGACAATCCTTGTCCTGAAGAACTTACAGGCAAGCACGTGGTTATTTGCTAGACAATGCATTTTAGACATAATTGCCTCATTTGTTCCAACCCTGATCATCTCTCATCTTTCCTAATGGAATCAAGGTATTGGCATCACAGTTGCTGGGTGCAGAGTATGGATTTATATGAGACCATACGCAGCATTATAATGGGGGGCTGCAGTTATTGCTGAATTCCTTATTTAGAAAGCATATAATTTCTTTGTCTTTGATACACTAGGCAGTAACTGACAAGTCAGGTACTTTTCTCTGAAAATATTTAATAGACAAAGCTAATTCAGCTTTGCTGGCCATGAGCTTCTGTGCATTAAGCCATCTGCTTTTATGGGGGAACGGGAGAGGAAAGAAAGCAGGTCGATTGTCAGTAGATAGAAGTTAAATAAAACTCAGTTTGATTAAGTAGAATGTCAAAATATAAGTTAATTGAGACAAAAGTAAATTAGAATCATTGTCTACTGTCACTTCTGAAACATTATGGCTTATCATTAATGCACACCATATCTGTGCAAGAGCACCCTCAATTCCTGCCTGCAATAGCTGCACATTGTAATTTTTATTATTGCCTCAGGGGTTTGCTAAAACTTGTCCTTGGCAAAGCAGCAGAATTTCAACAAAATTATGTCTAATCACATTTCTTAACCCCTGTCAAAGATTAATTTGTCCTGTTCTGTTTATCATTGCAGAAGATACAAATTTCATCCCTTAATTGTGCTTTCTTTTGTTCTGTCTACTGATTCCAGAAGCAAATGACATTCTTTCCTTAAGCATAATTGAAAAATCTTTGTTTCCATTATACTCAAGAGAAGTTGTTCAGTCAGTTTTATAAAAGTCAGAATTTTCTCATGAGCTTGAAATATGACCAATATGTGGTTAATTCTTTAAATTTTCTCTAAACCAATTTATTCTAATTTTTTTTCTTTTCTCTAAATTTTTTACAGTCAAAGGCGAATCATGTTTCAGCCAATCTTAGTTACAGAGAACACATATTTTTCACAAGTTGATGTCATCTCTCAGGACATTTTCACTTCACCAAGGAAATCCTTCCTTTTGTCAGTACAGAAAATACTACTCACCACTGCCCATCTTCTTCTGCTGTACTCTATTCTTCATCAAATCGTACTCTCAAATGAGAATACTGGCACTCTCCTGAGTAATCCTTCACCTCTTGTCATTAAAATTCTCTTCTCTTGCATTTAGCTATGGAGAAGAATAAGGTCACAGTAACTTAGGTTTTATGTGATACCAGTTAAAAAAAAAAAAGAAAAGAAAAGAAAACCCCACAACCACAGTCAACATTGTTAGACTTCTAAGTCAGTTTCTTTAAGAAAGAAAACCTGCTCTTTTATTGGCTTTGCAAAGAAATTAGCATGCAATTGAACGTCATCATCTTTGCCAAGCAAATAGCTGCAGATATGTATTAAACACTCCTAAGTCTCTTCAATCCCATTTAGTCTCCACCTGTCTCTCAAACTGAGCATCTCATTTAGGCAGAAGTACAAATGCCATAATGAGTATAGACATAATACAAATCTGTGTATTTCAAACACACAACTTCTTGCCTGGCTGTTCCCAGTGTTTGCATGAAAAGTAGAGTCGAGAGACAGCAAAACATACAGCCAGTGAAACACAACTGCATTTAGCTTAAGAAAAAAGTGGTATTTACATGTTTTCCACAAGTTGTCTTGCTTTTATAGCCTCAGCCATATGGTCAGAGGTTGACTGGTTCTGAGTACAAGTAATTGTATTTATTCTTGTTCATATATCACTGTATATACATTTATATACTACTGCACGCCAGACAACTTTAAGAGCAGAAAACACAGTGTTCAGTACCCAGTGTGGTGTTGATCTTCTTTTGAATCAGAAGCGGGTTTTGAATCTGTCACTCATCATAGATATATTCACAAACACATGTGACGCATTTGCTGCTTGTACAAGAAATATTCTACCTGAACAACAGAAGTCAGAATAAATGCAGTGGGATTGTTCATAAAATAGATCATTATTTTACAGAAATGTTACCCTGCAACCCATACCGTCTTTCTCACCTATTTTCATACTGCAAAATACATCTGAACACCTAAGTGCTAGAAAATTCTTCCTGAAACATGTTACACATGACTTAGAATTGTTCAAAGTCATGAAAAGCAGCACTGCAGGAAGCAGCCAAAGACCGTGGTTTTTCTCCTGCTCTGTAAGGGTTCGTCCATTCCCTGGGCTTTGCAGACAGATCCAACCATGCTGCCAAGTCATGATTTCCTGGCCTCCATCCCTGCGCCAGCCGCACCAGGGCAATGGGGTACCAGGCACTCCCCTGGTCCTTCTCCCCACTGACACACAGCACTGTTTTTCCAGGTTTGAAAGTAAGGGACCTAATTAATGGAGAGCCCTATTAGCAGCACTCCTTCTGCCTTTGTTTTTTGCCTGCAAACTTACCAATCTTCAACACCTTCAACAACACCCTGTTGAAAAAACTCCATGTTTTAAAAAAGAAACGTGACGTCAAATAAAAACAACTTACCAAACAACACCAAAAACTGCTGCTCTTTGTGGACAAGTGCTTACTTTATGCTGGGGTTACATTAAGGTGACAGGGAACCTGGGGGTACCAACAGGACCTGCCGGGACACCCACGGCCACTTCCCACCCACCCACAGCCCCGGGGCCATGCGTCCATTCCCCTCAGAGGTGAGTGGTGCTCTGGCTTGTGCTGTGGGAGAGCTGCCAGGCCCTGCCCTGCCACCCCGGGGGAGCCCTGGCCGCCGCCATACCCTGAAGGTTTCCTGCAGTTATAACTGTTTGAAAAGTACTACCCACACATCTCAGAGTTGTAGCTTTGCCCTGCTTTTAGAATTTTTATTTTCATTAATTAATTCCTTCATCAGTTTGCTGCTATGCTGCCCCAGTGATGGTTGTCCTGGGGTCTCGAGAACTGAAGAACATACAGGGACTCTTTGTTCCTCGAAGTCTGAAGCCAAAGAAGGCATCGACTAGCAATAACTATGGCTTTCCACAGAAATGCCCACTCCAGCATGCACATCAATCACCTGAGCAAGGAACTCGTTGACATTTTCACCTCACGATCGGGAGTTAAAGCAAGAAGGACCTGACTTGCACATACAAATCTGTATCACTGAAATCTATCACAACATTTAAACACTTAGGACAACATCTCTGGCAGGACCACCTATTCTTTCTTTTACTCTGAGACACCTAAGATCCATGAAGGAATATTTCTTGACACCTTTTATTCCTACATTGTGAAACTGATTGCTAATTTTAGTGTTACTTTGCATTTCCCTTTTATCCCCCATCACACTGCTTCCTGTCAGCAAAGAGGCATAAAAGAAAACGAAAAATCCTTGGCTAGTTGTTTTAATGCCTAAACTGCAGAGCATTTAATTATTTTTGAAATTGTTTTACCGTAATCAGGTGGTTCCTAACCAATTTTCAAAATATAAGCACCTCACAAAAGTACAACATTTTCAGGGTTCTAGCTATTTCAGATATCAAAGTTTCTATGCTTTTTTGATCAAGAATTATATAAAATTAATCACATATATTTTCTGTCAGAGAAATGACAGGTCTTGATCCCCATACTTTCCTCCAAACAATCTTTTAAATAGCCACATTTCTCAGAAATACACTCAGAGGTTGTTATTATCATTACTGCTGGGTTTGGCACATCTCTTCCTACTACAGCAATATTTATTAATCGTTTACATGTTATTTTTCCAAATCTTGTAGCATCTCTTACAGGCATTAGAGTAAACGTATTTGCTGCATTGACAGCATTGCAGAAATTGTATTTTGACTGTTATAGTCAATTTTTCATCTTTTACTGTAATGAAATTAAAATTTAATTAGAACGTCAAGATTGAAAACAACCCCGGCAAGAACTTGTTCTACAGAAGTCTCATTAATAAGCAACAGAATACCATATATTTGACAACTACAGGGGCTTGGGGGTTCTTTTGCTTTTAAAAAAGACAACTCTACTTCATTATTTTTAAAAGCCTTTGTTGTGGCAAGTAATGAAAATTATATTGATCCTTTGACCTGTCTTGTAGATGAAGGCATCTTTGATCATGTAAGTATTATGAATTCCCATGTCAAAATTTTCCCTTTCCTATCCATGATCCCAAAGTACAAACAGTTCCTTTAGGGGAATAAGAGTGACATTTTAGCTTGAGATCATTAGATATTGGTTCTTAAGGGCAGTTTCCTTTAAAAAAAAATGCAGAAAAAGAATTAAATATCTGTGACATGAGCTATAGTGAAACCACTTGCACAAAGGAAAGACAATCACTCTATAAATTATAAGGTTCTCAGCAAATGGATTTTCTACTTTCCCATGGGCAAGACAATGCTTAGAAACCTACTGATTTTGTAAAAACTGAAGAGTCTACTTCAGTAAGAAGTAAAACTTCAGTATTTCATTAAAGCAAAAAGTAAGCATCCAATGCAAGCCTGGAAGGCAATACCTCAGCCTTATGCCTCTGCTCACTGTTCTCAAAATGGAAGGATATCCCTGATTTCCTAGAGAATGTATGGTGGGATTCACCCAATCTGACTGAGATTTCTGAATGTTACTGCCTAAACCTAAGTTAGTCATGTAGAGTCATAGAATCCTTGAATCATAGAACATCTCAAGTTGAAAGGGACCCATGAAGATCATCAAGTCCAACACCCTGCTCCTTGCAGGACCACCTGAAACTAACTCATACCACTAAGGGTGTCATCCAGATACTCCAGGTACTCTGACAGGCTTGGTGCCATGACCACTTCCCTGGAGAATCTGCTCCGTGACTGACCACTCTCTGAGTGACTCTTCTGATAGTTAAAGGAGAAAAACAGGTATAGACAGAAGGTGAATCATCACACCTTCCATTTTTATTATTTCTTTTGCTCAACTTCCACACTTACATGGCTAATCACAGCTAGCCATGCTTATCAACAGGAGAGGCATCAGAAGCATCTAAAAAGAGAAAAACTCAAGAAAGGAATTAACCCTATTTTTTTGCACTAAAAGTACAGCAGCTCCCTTCTGGGCAGCTAAAGTTGGGAAAGATGACCTTCATTCCTTATGTCCACCTCCTGACTTTTGAATGTATTATGAGGGCATTTCATCCCAAACTTGCATAGCCTTAGTTCTCTTTAAAAGCCTTGTAAATAGTACTCAGAACCCAGTTTCTTATGTGATAACAAACAAACTGAAGGATCACACAGAACATAAGGATGCTAAATACAGAGGAAGCAAATATGTATAAAAAGCAATTGGTTTTATTTTATTTTATGTAATAAATACAGAGGTGTGTAATAAGGTGAAAAGTTTTATGTAGGGCATCTAGTGTCCCATTCCTACTCCTTAAATGACTTGTTTCAGGAAAAACAAACTTCATTATTCATTGCCTATGATGTTCTAAGCAATAGTCAAAAGCTGCAGGGATTATGGACAAAATCTGAAACTGCTGATTAGGAAGTGCTATAGCAGACTATGCCAGACTAGTCAGAATTGACAAAGAGTATCAGAGAAAGACCTTTAGCATTCAAAAATACTCTTAGAAGTAGACTCTTCATTTTAAATATCTATTAAATTAAGAACTACTCACATCTCCGGTAAGACAACAAATGTACAAAATGAAGTCAGTTCTTAGAAAGAAAAGGATTTTTGCAAATCAGTCACATTAATATTTTTACCCATGAGAAACAGTCATTTTCCAATTACCATGTAGGTAGAAGAGCAGTTCATACTGAATTTCAGAACGAAAATGCACACCATGCACTTTCTCTAGTTCCTCTTTCTATATGGCTAATAGAAAACCAGGTGGAAAATTGCTCATTGAAGCTAATTAGGCTTTAGTTATCACCAGTTACATTTCCAGCTGTTCTGTTTCACCCTAGACTTCTTAATTTATTCATCTGGCATATTCAGATCTGTTTTCTCCATATGCACGTGTTCATAACAAGAAGAAGGAAGAAATCCTGCTTCTGGGGAATTAACCCCTTGTCTGTCAGATTCCTAATTGCAACTACATCAGTAATTAAGTGCTTGTAAGCATGCATTTGACAGCAAACATATTTCTTGCTGTTTAGGGATATATAGTTCATAGAACTCATGAAAATGAATCTGTATCACTTGGGAAATCTAAGGTATACATTCTTACCATTTCTTTTACCACAAAGGTCAGATAAACTCTGATACACTCTAAGGCTGTAAAATTAAGTTCTTAAGTAAAAGACTAAGAGCTCACTAGTCTCTACCATACGCATATTAATTAAGAGAATACTATTGATAGCCCTTTGCAGCTAAAAAAAGAAAAAATAAAGCTTGGGGTTTTTTTCTTCTATATGGCACTTAAGGATACACCCTGTCTTTAAAACTTTGGAAGAGAAAATTAAGTAGTCCTCTTACATTATGAAATGTACCCAAATAGTATTACTTTTCTCAAATGTAGAAATCATTTTAACTTGCTGTGTGCATATGATTTCAACTTTTTCCTTATTGATCTTGAATATGGAAAATTTGAATAATATTTTTCAAAGCAATTCATTACCTAAGCCACTTGTTTTTTTTCTGTTTCTTAACTGGATGCCAATTTAATCATCCATGTAAGTGCAAATTCAAAATAAAGGTTTATGAAACTACTTATTTGCACGACTAAAATTAATTTTCTGTGACTGTTTGTGCAAAGAAAACTCTATGGCTCAGATGTTGCATAAAAATGAACGTAAAAGCAGCATGGTATGAGGAATCATATGTAAATTATATGCACACTACTGCATTTGTCAGTAGTTGCACCCACTGCCCCAAGGGAAATGTCCACACAGCCCTTCTTCCTTCACGCTGCATGCACAGCACGATTGCCAGAGGCTCTGGCAGTACTTTTTTACTTTTTACTGAAAGAAGAGGGAGGTCAGCCCACTATACCACTGTGTTCCCACAGTTCCTCCTGGGCAAACTGGCAAGAAACAGACTGGATAGGTGGTCTGTGAGCTGGGTAGGAAATTGGCTCCCAGAGCACTTGGAGGGCAGTGATCAATGTTTCTTACTTAGGCTGGCAGCCTGTCACATGGGGGATTGATCCCCCAGTGATCGGTACAAGGCCACACACCGCTCAACATCTTGCTTGCAAACTCCCACTCTGCAGCCTTAGATGTGCTTTGTTGAGTTGATTTGAATTAATTACTAATATAATTTTGCAAGCATTATTTAGAATTTTCAGGTTGAAGGACTAAATTATGTATCTATAACTATGCAATATTGTCAAGCATATATTTTCCAATTCTAAACATGCAATACTTGACTAACCTGTAAGTGGTAATCACATTTCCAATATAAGGTTCCTAAGCCTTTCTTCCCCCTTCTTAGCTGACTGTACCGAACTTAACAAGTAGTCCAATTTTCAGGGTTTTTATTGTGCTAATAATCAGAAGTGGCTTTCTTGGGTCTGCACATAAGAGCAGTCATACTGGGTGACATCTTGGTGCCTGTGCCGCCACCTAGAACTGTTACAAACTGCCTGCCATCTGCTTTGTGGGAACTTGGCATATTCTTGGATTTTGTGTCCCCTGTGACCCCTTTTCTCAGTATCATTTCTCTGTAAGGGGTGAAGAAGCTGCAACAAACTTACCTGGAAAAGTCTCCAAAGAGTTCTGGAGGAGGACACGTAGCTGCTCCACAAACATAGAGGAAGGGAAGTAACAGACCAACACCCTCTTCTCTTTCCAAAAGAAGTGTAAAGAAGCAGTGAAGGTGAAAAGTTGGAATATAGACCGTTTTTGCCTTCTGTTGTGTGAGACTTGCTCTTGGTCCACCTCAGAGGTTTCAGAAAAGAAATGAAAGGTATATTTGTAACTTCTGCCTATGTGAGGAAGGTGGAGAAGACAGATTTTTTCCTCCATTTGCCTTCATACCCCATGAAAGTTGGAGTCTTGCAGGTGTCTTTCCGCAGCTAAGGAGAATGATGAAGAATACTGTTACATTCCCAAAGGAAAGACAACATCTGCAGATGCCATAATACAAAACATGTGACTTTGCCTAAATATAGGAAGCAATTACATTAAGGAAGAGTTGCAAAAGGCAGCCAGAACAAGAAAGGGCAGTGCATGTGATTTAGTTAGTTGAGGGCATCCCCAAGCTTGATCCTAAATATTAGTGGACACCAAAATTGCTGGAAATGAGCTAGATCAAAATCTTCTAGTTCTACCCATGGATGGATTAAACATATCAAAGGCAGCTATCCTTAAGTCCAGAATGGATAAATAAATAATTGAGTAACACAGTACCAGTCAGTGATTTTTAGATGTGTCTGATATGAATAGCAACCATATAAATCTAAGAAAAGGTTCTATGTGTTTTATGTGAATATATTTGAAATTTATTCAGTTCCCTTTGAATTGCTTCACACTAAACAAATTGCATTGCACTAACATTGACATATTAAGATATGGAGTAAAAGGAGTGTGTAGTAATGAGGAATAAGGGACTGAAAATCATTACCAGTATTCATGATAGACATGAACAGAAAGCCAAATAATTGTGCCTGTTAGTAAAGCAGAGATGTCTCATAATGACATGTACTCATACATTGTAATCAAACCAATGCTAATATATTCCAAAGTCGAAGGATTATAGACATCTCATCAGGGAACTCTGCATTCAAACTTGTGAATCCTATTTATACCTGGCTTACAGAAATTAAAATTTGCAACAAAAACTGTGTGAACATTTGCTCGTTTAATTAAAATTGAATATGGGATTCTGTGCTCCAAGATACCTTACATGAACATTATAAAACTGAAAAAAGAAAACTAAATTCTTAAGCTAACAGCAACTGACCTGGTTGTTGTAGGTCAGATTCTGATCCCACTGGCTGAATATCTCTCTGTCATCTGTGCAGATACAGAGATCAATGAAATTGTTATTAATGTTTATTTTCAAAAGAATGTTGAAGATCAAGAGATGAGCACATCATATTAAAAGTATATCGCATTTTTCTTGAAAAATTATATATTAAATATGTAGCATTAAAATAATTCATTATTTTGAATAAAATGTATGAATTTTATCAGTGTGTTTTCAACTGGCATATGTTTGATTTATAGTTTATGTATTTAATAAAAAGGATCTTAAAAAATCAAATTCATAATAACTAAAAACCTACCTAGAAAACAATAAAATTATTACTATCCTGATAGACACCACATTTTAACAGCCTTCTTTAATAGGTAGTTGGCTTAAGTTGGTAAGAAAAAAGAAGAAGCCTGTACAACTACAGTTAGATTGCAAAGTTCCTTGTATTCCTGAACACAGGCTTTCCGATATGATCTGAAATTTTCTTCCTTAAAAGTGTAGATGCCAAAGATTCTTTTGTTTGTTGTTCAAAGACAAACAGAGGTTTTCCACAATCTAAAAGGTACCAAGAGCTGCATCTGCTCAACCCTCTTTGGCTGAGCTGTGGTCTTGCCACCCTGTCCAATGGTTAGAACAATTCAGCTGGGAAAGGGGTTCCAGGTGCTCCTGGGCATGAGGGGGCTGAAGTCATAGATCCTCACTCCCAGCAGTTGTTTGCCCCTGGCTCATACCCTTTCCATGGATTAAAGACATGCTATGAAGCCAGAGCACCATCAAACTGAAAGCTGTGCAGCCAAAATACTGCAGCTCAACCCTTCCCTCTCTAAGGAGGCAGCAGCATGTTCACATTATGACTGGTGCTGAGTAGTACAGTACGAACAGATACTTAGAAGAAGTCTGTAGTGGACAGACTAATCTACTTTTCTATATTATTTCCATGTTGTTTCAATACCATACTTCTGATTATTGATTGGCATCAAAGATGTTTTGCAATCCCAGGACAAACTAGGACATTGTGATAAGTGCATATCTGTGAAGAGGTCTGATGACACATGGTTTGTGTGTTCCTATAACATCCATCACGATGAAACCAGGGAAGAGGCACTGGCACCTCCAGGGCAGGGGTGGAACCAAGAGACCTGAAGCATGGGCTTAGCTTTGCAAAACATTTCAGGCTTATCACCTGGTACCCCTGTGCTTCTGCCACCCATCTACAAAACTGAACAACTGGTTCAGTTCCTCTCATCAGTGTGCTGTGAAGAATGAGCACAGCAGAAAACCCTGTGAAAGAATGAGTAAGGACTGGTTCTTCTGATGCCACTATGTGCTCCTGCCAACAGTGTCTGTCAAATGCAGTTAGAATCATTCGGGTGCTCTCTGTTGTTATGACACAGAAATGAGACCTAATGAAATTCATAGAAAAAAAAAGTGTTCCTCTTCACAATAGCTTCTCAATCAGAAACTCAGGTAAGGGGAACTAATGAACCTTTCTATTTTCTACTTTTGAATTTAAAAATGTAGAATGTTACAGATCACTACCTATTTACACCACTGCATTTCTCATTTGCTAATAGCAACCCTTCTCCTCGCTGAATCCGGGATTAATTAATGTAGTTAAGTAAGGAAAATAAGTAGCTAATTTACTTCTGATATTTAATTAACTTCACGTGAGCTCTTTATGAGTAAAAGGTAAATGCAACTATTGGCAATTTCTGTGTACTGCTGTAGCATGACCACTCTGAAGAGCCAGAACTGTTTGTTTGTCTGCTTGTACTTGCAATAATTACATGAGAAAACCTGGTTTTTACAAAGCCATTATTCTGTTATCATCACTCTGTCTTCTGCAGTATTTGCAAATGTAAATTCATTTATCACTACATATACTAAATGTGCAGATTCACCCTGAACCTTTATATCAACTATTGTGCAAATGTTTTAATAAGAAATCAGCTGTCAATACACAGAAGCCCCTCCCTCCACCTCAAGCAGTCGGCAGAAAAATTAAAATACACTGGAAGCTGCAGTTCTTTCAAAGGACAATTTTTTCTTGAGTAACTTGTTTGATTTTGAATTCTCTTTAATGCCAGGCTTAGGTGATGAGAGATTCATGGAAGCGATCTAGAATGAAATTTAAAAAAGCTTCTATTAAATGACAATTAGAATGATGCCTCTGTGAAGCCAGCCTACCAAATAGGCCAATAAGACAACATGTTCTCAGAAAATGGCAACAGAAAAGCTTTGTTTCAGGGAATTCCTGTGCTTGCTTTCAAGTTTATTTTTAAAATAACTGCCTCTGGCATCCCTCCCATATTAATTAAGTATTTGTTACTCCTGAAAGCTATCACGCTTTAATTCATAGGGAAACTTTCCCTTCCGAACCTCCTTGCAGATTTAATTCCTCCTCAGAAAGCCATTTTAATCGGCCAAAACTTCTGGTTTTATTCTGGAAAACAACACACTGAGCACCTTTGACATTATAGTTCTTTTTCCCAAGAGTTAATAACCAATAAGCAGTTGTTCTATTGTGTGCCTGACAAATGTTGTAAATTCTAATAGTTCACCATGTTTCTTGCAGTAATCTGCAAAAGCTTCTACTCTTTGGTTTATTAACATCTACATCACATTTATGTTTAAAAAACAGTAATTGCTTATTAATCCTGTATTCAAAACCTTGGTATAAATTGCAAGCATGGAATAGATACTTCTGTCAAAGTCATCTAAGAAACTTGCAAAAGCTTAAGTTAAACAGGTAAGTGGCAGGAGGGCCTCGTCATTTCAAAAGCCAAAGGTTCTCTCCAGACAGTGACGGATCAGAAAGTTGTTTTCTGGTCACATATAGTGCTAATGGTTGTAGGCAGCGCAAAAAACCCCACCCCAACCCCACTTCTTCCTTGCTTACCTTAACCCCAGTCCACATGTCTGAGTGCTTTGTACCCCTGAGATCTAATTGTGAAGATCCTTCTTTAATCATTCATGGTGAGAATGGAAATTCCCCTGAACTCAGTAATCCTTTTCAGCCACTGTTGAACAAATTTCTGTCCCTTCCTTGGCACCATGAGGGAAGGTTACAGTGACCCCCTTGCACTAATGCTGAATTCCTAAGGGTCAGCGCTGCATTGTGTGGGTGGCGGAAGCCGAGGTAAATCCTCGAATTTAGTGCGGACAACTGGACCTAATGCTGTGTGCCTATGACTTCTTTCCTTTTTGCCAAGTGCACGCTGAAGGCACACTAACTCTTCCACGATTTGGCTTCAGTTTGGTAATTTTAAATCTTTTGAAATTAGTGAGGCCTGCTAATTGTAGCAGTAGAATTAGGACCTATAGGTCACTTTATAGGAAACATAAAAAGAAGACATGGTATGTCATTTCTCTAGGGAAAAACAGTCCTCACGTAATAGTATATGCGGCTGTGACACCATGATCCTGCATGAAAAGGTTAAGATCAGTCCAGACAGGGCTTAATGTGATGCTTCCATCTTAGAACTTCAATCAGTAACTTTTTTTTTTTTAATTTTTCAAGTAACTTTGGACACAAAGTACGCTGAAGTGAAAGATTTGAACTGAAGCCATGCTATTATTAAGGAATTGGAATAGGTACAATGCACCAGGAATGTACAGACCTGTACATAATGGAACTTGAATTTCATTATTTATCTGCTGGATCATCTGAAGCTGGGTCATCTTATTTCAATTCTCTGTATCTGTTTTATCTTCTGCACTTTACTTACACAGATCTGTCGGTCTTAGGAACAGGGACCAGCCACAAACTGTTTCCCATGCAGTACCTTTGAGCACAAGAAGACACTAATAGAGTTCAATTTTTTCTAAGGTCTTTAAAAGCCACAACTTAAGTATGTAATAATGACACAGTTCATAACAGAAATGTAGAATATCAGTCTATTTTATTTAAGTAAATGTTTAAAAAATAGGTGGATACTTTTAATTATATTAGAATAAGGTTATTAAGCATGTTTTCAGTAGTGGGAAAAGGTTGATTTGGTTGGGATCTGGTCTTCGCTAGCCAAATGCTGAACTGATTCTCTAGGTTTGACATATCCTTTCCTGGCGTAGGAATAAATAATGATGAAAAGATTAATTTTTGATCACTGAAACTCACACTAATTGTGCAGAGTGAAACTACCAGATCTGCTCCATTTGTGAAAAAAAAAGGGCTAAAACAGAATAACAATAACCAAGGAAATAAAAATAATTATTCTGAAATTCTTGTCCTCAAAGGAGAAAAAAAGAAAAAAAACAGATTAAAAGACTGGAAGAAAGAGATCAGAACTAGTATTAACAGTGGTGTTTGAAGTGAGAGAGATCTGTATTTATATACAGTCCTTAATATGTCATTCAAAATCAAAGCAAGGTAGGACACGCTGAGGAGTTTGGAAGAGTGTGTGTATACACAAGACACTCTCCTATTTTAAGGGTTCCGCTGCCCACTTGAGAAGAGGGGTGACCTCCACCCTTGACAGAGAGGCGGCCTGCAGCCTTTGCTTTTCTAGCAGATGTTTTGACATCTCACTGACTGCAAAGTTACAACTTTTTATCCTACACTGAGTTCCTTAAAATCTGGGTTTAGGCTTTACTCTTTATACTGAATATCATTGCCTCAAAAATCCTTCTGATTTCAAAGTGGTTTTTTAAACTTGGGAAAATGAAGGCCAATTAGTTCCACTTTGTCAAGCTTGAGTTATTCTAAGGCAGTTTAACAAGGCTCTTTAAGGAGAAGAAATATCCCAGTTCCATGGAGGAGCATAGCAGTTTTTCCCTGGGTCTTTTGGTGCTTAGGGACCTGCCTGTTAGCTATTAATATCTACTGCAGGACATCCAGTCTGTGCCAGAGTAACACCAGCCAAGAGAAGCCCTTCCCCCTCCTCCCTCATGAGTCCTTTAGTGTTTCCTCATTAGCACCCTGGAAAGGAGTCAGACATTTTAAACCCAAGGTGAAAGGAAACTCTGTTAACTCAGAAAATCACTCGGCTGCTTTGGGGCATTTCCTCAGGCAGATCAAGCCATGCATCAAGAGGGCAGCCTGGGGCTCCTGGCAGGCCTGGGGGCCTCCCTCCCACTGCTGCCCCCGTAACCCCAGCAACCTGCTGGTGGGCCCCAGCGGTGGGGTAGGGTTTCTGGCTTTCTGGCTGGCAGCCCTGCTGAAGAGTTTCCATGGCCACCCGCTCCAGGGCCGGGCTCCTGGCGGAGCCTTTGTGTCGCAGCACAGCAGGATGGGCAGGGGCAGCCGCTCCCTGTGCACCTGCCACCCACCGCCTCGCGATGGGCTCCCTCCCCACCTGTGCCCCACAACCTCTGCCCCTGCATGTACACAGGTACCTGTTTCTCCCCCTTCTTCTTGTTTGGTTTTTTTTTCTTTCCACAGGTTTTTAAAAATTCAGCTTAAGGAAAGAAACCTAGGTCTCGTCTTTCCCAGGACTTCCAAATGAGGCTGCAAGGCTGGTTCCTGGAGCAGTTAAGCCATCCCACAAAGAGTTAAAAAAAAACCACCCCAAGCAAGGAAACAAGCCAAATAACAAAAGGCACTGTCTCGTGGCTGAAGCAAACCCTTTGGAGTTTTGAGGACAATCCCCTGTGGGCAGGTGGAACCCCAGCCCTTGCCAGCGTGGTGAGAGGATGGATGCAGAGGGCACTATCCCCACAGCTGTGCCCCTCCGAGCTCCAGCATCCCCCGACTCCAACTACCAGCCTTTGCTTGGAGTGGACACACTGGAAGGGTGCTCCTCAACGGGCAGCTGACACATGCCTGTAGTCAAGGGGACACACGAAGAACTACTCAGAGGCATGTTAAAAGCCTGATCTTTCACCCTGTCCTTACTTCCAGGGCTGATACATAATGCACTGAAATGTGGAGCCAGGCTTCATCCCTATTAATCCCTTAGGAGTGGGATATCAGAGATTACTTTTGAATTGGCAGTGGTGCTGCCAGTCTTGTGAGGAGTAAATCTATGCAGAGCAAACACACAGAAAGGGAAAAATTTTTTGTCCTGCCAAGGGCCTAGTTTCAAGAAGCTTTTATTCTAGCTCTGCTTCATTTACAAAAGTACAGTTTTCAGTGGAATACATTGTTTCAAAAGATTTCTGTGGCAAAAGAAGTCACATTTGTATGTTTCCCTTTCATACAAGAGAAGACCTTGTTCCGTGCAATTTCTCCAGCTAGCAGTACTCTTTCAATACCACTTACTATTTAAGTCATGCTGAGACCCATGAAAAACAACAAATTTCTTCCAAATTTTGTCAAAACCTGTTCCCTCATTTCTAAGTATATGTGGCCCCAGACTTGCAAACTACTCTTTGTGGATACAGAGATCTGTGCAAAGCAGCTTGCAGGTTCACAGCTCAAATTGGAAATCCGCTGCCATGAGGTGAACCGAATGATAAGACTGACAGACTTTAAAGTATATTTTTCATTGTCAATGCTATTGTTACTGAAGGATGCTCACACTGAGCACCATATAACAAATAAGCAGTAATGCCTGTCCTGGGGAATTTAAACTTGAGCCTTTGTCTGTATAGCAGCTTTCATTCTGGGAACTCACTTGTTTAAGCATTCCCGAATTTCCTCTTGCACTCACAAATACATAGACAAGGAAATTGAGCCACAGAGAACTGAAGCATCTTCCACAAATAACACAGAAAAGCTCTGAAAGACTGCCTTTGGGAAGCTTGGGTCTTAGGCACACAGACGCTGCTACTGCTCAGGAAGAACAGAATCCAGCACGGTGGAGGTGCACAGCACAACTCTGCACCACAGCCATGGAGAGGAGACTAGGGTCCTGGTCAGTGGCAAGCTGAACATGAGTCAGCAGTGCCCTGGCAGCCAGGAGTGCCAAGTGTGTCCTGAGGGGCATCAGGCACAGCATCGCCAGCCGGGCAAGGGAGGGGATTGTCCCGCTCTGCTCTGCACTGGGGCGGCCTCACCTCGAGTGCTGGAGGCAGTTTTGGGTGCCAGAGTATAAAAAGATAGAAAGCTATTAGAGAGTGTCCAAAGGAGGGCCACAAGGGTGGTGAAGCATCTGGAGGGGAAGCCATACAAGGAGGAGCTGAGGTCATTTGGCTTGCTCCGCCTGGAGAGGATGAGACTGAGGGGAGACCTCATCACAGTCTGCAACTTCCACATGAGGGGAAGAGGAGGGGCAGGCACTGATCTCTCCTCTCTGGTGACCAGTGACAGGACCCAAGGAAATGGCATGAAGCTGAGTCAGGGAGGTTAAGGCTGGATATCAAGAAAAGCTTCTTCACTCAGAGGGTGGTCAGGCACTGGAATAGGCTCCCCAGAGAAGTGGTCACAGCATCAAGTCTGCCAGAATTTGTTTGGACAATGCTCTCAGGCACATGGTGTGACTTTTGGTGATGGTGCTGGTCAGGAGTTGGACTTCATTGATCCTTGTGGGTCCCTTCCAATCCAGGATATTTTCTTATTCTATCAGTGTGCTGAGATCCCAGGCAGTGGGACAGCACACAGTGCCTTTCAATTGCTGTTCAGGCTGGGGAGTCACACTTCGATATGGCACTGCCTCCCTGCCACATTGGCAGCCCTGGACAGTTTTCACGTCCAGAATCCTTCTGTAAGCACTGTAAAAAGTCACATTTTCTTGAGAACAACCTTTATCATGTTCAGATTTTGTACATTTGAGATCCATCCCTAGGCAGTTTTTATTTGGTGTAAGTGGCAAGGTTTTAGTAGCAGGAAAGCTGCAGGGATGACTTCTGTGATAGGACACCAAAAGCTGTCCCCATGATGGACAGAACCAGTTGCATCAGGCCCCAAGATGGACCCACTGCTGGCAAAAGCTGAGTCCATCAGGAACACTTTGGTAATATATTTAAGAAAAAGTTAAAAATGCTGCATAGGAACTGTGTGAGAGAGGTGTGAGAAAAATGTGAGAGAAATAAGCCTAGACACATAGATCAGTGAAGAAGGAGAAGGTGCCTCAGGTGCCAAAGCAGATTTCCCTGCAGGCTGTGGAGAAGACCATGGTGAAACAGGTTGTGCCCCTGCAGCCCACGGAGGACCATGGTGGTGAAGATACACTGCAGTCCACAGAGAGCCCAGGATGCAACAGGCTCCTGGCAGGACCTGTAGCTTTGCAGGGCGACACGTGCTGGAGCAGCCCATTCCTGAAGGACTGTGCCCTTTGGAAAGGACCCATGCTAAAGCAGTCTTGAAGAGCTGCATTTTCCAAAAGTGTTCCCATGCTGCTTCCCTATCACACAATGCAAACAGAATAATGAGCACTATATACATAAGTCTATCTGCACTGTAGCTTCTGAACTGTGAAAAAATTTGTGGGTGGAGTGTGTGTGTGTTCCTGAAGGAAAACCTTTCCATACAATGCACTCAATGTCATAGGGCAAGCAAGCATCTTCAAAGCATCAAAAGTGGTAGATTTTTATTTGATTCTTGAGAGGGGCACAAAAGCCTTTGCTATGCTCCCACTGGCATTTCCACACCTACACAAAGCCAGGAGCATAGGTCACTGTGACAGCCAGTCAGTATTGAGTTACTGTCTGCCATTTCCAAACCTGCCTCTATGCACCAGAGACCCTTTTTATTCTCTCTGGGACAGAAACATATCCATTCTTAAAAGATGGGGCTGGAATTTACAACACCTTGGACTTATGTTGTGTTAAAACTGCCACTCTCTAAAGTGGTCTCACATTTGCCATGAAATCTCCTCACTTTACCACCTCAGCAAACAAGCAAGATCTGGGAGCTTTCATCTGGTAGCCTTGCTCCAAAAAGAAGTTACTATCAAAGCTCTCTGAACAAATGTCACAAGTTTAAGCTATTTATAACATTGCTCACTGTGATCTTAACAAGTAAAAAGAAAGAACATCTATAAACTTTCCCTGAGAGAAAGCACAGTGTGTCTCTGCAAGATGTTCCTGAAGAGAACAGCACACAGCAGCTTCCAACTGCAGCCTTGTGAGAAGACAAAGGTGAAGGTCATGGGCACCAGTCATTCAGATTAAGAAACTCACAGGGATCATGCAATGACTATATAGACTCATTCTGCATTTGCAGAACACAGGCTTGAAGGGAACTGCTGAGACACCATGTCCAGTTCTCAATTGTCACAGGAAACCATGACGCTCTGAGACTTTTTCATGAAGTTTAGTCTTAGAACTTGTTTGGGTTTTTGCCCTCATGACTTCTAGAAGAAGACTCCTCTAGAGTCAGACTCCTCTGGCAGATAAAAATCATCTTATAATTTCCTGCAGTTAATACTCTCATGGTTTTTTGCCAACATTATCCCTCAGGTCAAATAGCTCTCCCCTCTCCTGTCAGTTTCACAGAAAGCAATTATATCTTGCTGCAATTCAAGAGGAAGCTGCTTTTTTGCCGTCTACCTTCTCCTGCCCCTCTTCCAGCAGTGAATGCAGATTAGAGACAAAAAAAGTCAAGGCTACATCAATCATCCCATCTTCTTTCCTCCCATAGATTTATCACAAACAGTTGGCACATACAGTAGGCAGAAGCTTACTCTACACACAGACCTATCACCTTCCCTGAGGGAATGACAGCCATGCTAGGGTCAGCTGAATATCACCACACTGAGCAGATGTTTGCTAGCAAGATATGGAAAAAGGGCCAACAACTGATAACTAAATGGTATGGAAAGTCACAGAGCTCAAGCCAGTTTCCAGGCCCTGTTGAATTTGCTAATCCAGAGAGCTCCTGGGGTCAAGTGGAAACCCATGCCTTAAAACTAACCTCCTTTCTTGGGATGTTGTTCTTTATCAATAGAAATGTGTTTTTATAAGAATTGCAAAGGACACATTTCCTGCATCATATCTACCTTCTCTCTCCTACCTTTCCAGAGCAATGGAGGCATTCACTGCTTACTGCTGATCACAGCCAAAGATCTCTTTGAATGAGAGAGAGAAGGCTCTGCTGCGGATCGGAGCGATGGATGGATGTGTGGGACTGCAGCAGGGTGTGTCAGGCACCATCTGCATAGAAGCATCAAAGACTCCTAAGAGATAGCTAGCAGCATCTGAATCCCTGCACTTTGGCTTGAAAAACATGAGCCCGTGACCAGGAGTATTGACGGGTACATTCCTTATTTTAATTAATAGTGGAAGCTGCTACAGCTCATGTGAGCAGGTTGTATTTTGTACTTAACAGGTAAAAAATACTGGTTTAAATATTGTTAAAAATTTTTTTGGAAGTGATTGAATAAAAAAATTACATTTATGGTATTTTGGCATATGTGGTGCTTTTTCTCTTATTACTTTTGCTTCCAAGAGAATTTAGTGCTTATAAAAGAGAGAGGTTGACAACCAAGGAAAGATATCTGTTCTCTTCATTTGCAGACCAGGTACTTTGGGAGCATCTGGCTTTTGAAGATGAGTATCCACTTTGAAGTTTGTTCTTTTCTGTCAGTGAAGTCAGCAGTTTTCCATTTCTGTCAGTGAAAACCATGAGGTACTTTGAAGTTTTTTTCTTCTGACATTTTTAGCAGCACTTTAAATCTACGTGTTATACAACACACTTCAAAAAAAAAACATCCATGTGATTCTCTATGAGAATATTCAGTTTGGGTGTTTATTTTATTTCTGTTTTTCAGAGTAATGGCCCATTAAAACCACAGTCTGAAAGATAGATATCTGAAAAGTAATTTTGAGTTTTACCCATTGGAATGCAAACATCCCTTTAAATCTATGTAGAAGCCTAATAAAGAAATTAATAATAACAGCTACAACACTTAGCAAGGGAATAAAAGAAACACGAACTAATATTAAAATTATAAGTAAATAGAACATCTTACCATGTGGTTTTAAACATAATATGTTATGATAATTAGAGAATGGTGTTGTATGAGTGCATTGATCTGAATTAGAGAAGGCAGAGAGTCATGTCTATGGCTAAACTTAAGGTATCATGGCAGAAATTTATTTAACTGCAGTATGTCAGATTATTCCCATACATTCAAATTTAACATGTATTTCTTGAGGATAGGAAAACAGATATTTATCTTGGCTTCTAGTGATATTTAGAAGATCGTTGAAATTCATGTTAGCTAAGTCAAAGGGAAGGACATTTACCTAAGAAAAAATAGTTCATGTAAGAGATGAGAGATTGAGGATATAGGAAATTTCATTTAGACACACAAAGCCTTATTTTTCTAGTGTAGAGTAGATAACACTGGAATTGGTTGCACAGAGAAGTCCCCATTCTTGGAGATACTCAAAAGCCTGGATAATGGTGTATCTAACAGCATACACTGATACTGAAAAGGTCTAGACTGTTTCTTTCTTGGCATATCTACCCAAATAGTTGAGAACCATGGCCCTGCTTTGTGGCAAAATCTGTATTGCAGAAATAAATTAGAAGAATTGAGTGGTGGACTATAGAGAGATGATATTTAGGCTATAGATTATAAGTAGACCATAGACAGACAGTTTTTCTATCTTTAAAACAGCAAACCTCTGAGGCTGCTGCAGGCTGAGAGCAGTGTATGTCTGGCTACACATGTGATCGTATTACGGTGTGCTCCATTTCAAAAGCTCTGACTGCTACTTCCAGATCACATTTGCTTTGTGTTATGACTTACACACAAAAGCAGCCCAAGGATATTACAGGGTGTTGATCCGTCTGTGGAGGAGAAAAATGGGATGACCAGTAATGCCAAGACATTAATAAAAACGGAAGGAGTAGTTCAGCGTATAGGTACCCAAATTTAATGGCATATCAGGGTCACTGAAATTCTCTAGATAAGATCAGAGCAGGAAATGAATGCAAGGCTTATGCCTGCACAAAGAGGCCATTCTTTGCAGAGATACAAGTATTACACAAAGTGAGTGGGCAAAGTTTGCCTCCCACATTTCTTTCATTACTCATACCTAACACCTACTAGTTAACTAATATTCATTTTTCATGCTGGGCTGCTCCAGTTCCACTGAACATTAAAGTCAGTAAAACAATCTCTCACTTCATGTTACCCTGCACAGATAAAAATGGTAGTGCTGCCAAAGTCATGCAACCTGAATTTAGAGGTATTTATCAAGTTTTGAAGAAGGATATACCCTCTTCTCAACCCCCAGTGGGAGAACAGTGCACTGGAAGCAAACAAATAAACCTTCAAATAGGCAATTTTCCAGTTTGGGATCTAAGCAGAACAGCAGATTTCATTAGCATTACACTTCCTCATGGAACAGTTACGATAAATGCAAAATCAGTTTTGTGTCTTGCCTGGAAAACATACAGCACCAAGCACACCTCAGCACTTACACAACCCTTGATAGATCAGTAACTCAGAGGGACCGTTGTCTAGTTAATTATCACCACCAGTATCTACAGGAGAAGAGTATTATCAAAATCACCTGCACAATTTTTGCATCAGCTTGCAGTACCTTGGCAGATTGCAGCATGACCACACGTGGCTTTGGTCTGGAGACCTAACACTCTAAATCAATACTACCCTGATGACTTCAGGGGCCCTGCAGTGATTTACATTGCCTGAGAGTATAAATACATCAATCTAGATAGACAGAAAATAGACTGATTGCTATACATTCTATTTTATGCTATGGCATCATGTACTATACAGCAGAAAGGAAACTGCCGATGAGGAAGAGAAAATACACATCTGCATCTGCTGAACAGAAAAAACTGGAGGATACCCTCATAACCTTTGCTTTCTAGTGTGGCCAAACAAAATGTGGTTAGACACATTTATTCTGTATTCTCTAACCACACTGACAAGACTCTGATGAATGAGAATTGCCCCAAGCACAAGATTCTCTTTTTTTCTTTGTCAGTGACTCTCCACATAAGCTGTCTTTCATGCCCTAATTCTTTATGCTGGCCTGTGTGGATTCTGGGCTGTGGTGCTTTGACATGCTAATGAATTTTGCTGTGCTGTTAATAACTCAAAGCTACAGGACACACGATGATATCATTATTAGCAGCCTAAGTATGGTTGTTTTATCTTCTTGCCAAATTTTAGTCTAGCATTTTCATCTGGGAAGAAATAACACACCTATCTGAGAGGACAGGTAAGGGATATTTGGCACGATCCCTACATTCTAGTGACCCACATTGCTTCTGAAAACTAAGGCAGGCCCCTGACCTGTATGTTGGGAGTACAAGTTTAGCAAGGGCATTCACTTCCAGAGAGGGGATTTCCTTTTAACTATTTTCTATTGCTTTCCAAATGAATTTTGTGCTGGGAAAAAGTGAGGGGAAAATGTGTTTGCCAAATATGAGTAGTGCAGGCACATTTAATGCAGGTATTTCCAGGTAGCAGCATCACCAGCCTGCCCCTAACCTGGCAGAGCTGAAGGAATAGGGCAGCTTTTGTGACTGCCTACATCTCTCCTTCCGAAACTGCCAGTGACCTCTGGGCAAGTTTTTATTGCTCCCCTCCAGCAGTGAGACTGAGAGCATAACTTCATTTCACATGTACCCAGACCCCCATATCAGTACTTTTATGGCAACTCTGAACTTTCAAAACAGTGTATAATCATTAACATCAAACCCTACAGCTACTCACTGAGATGTTATTACCACTGTTTTCTATTAGGAAGGGCATGCAAGAGACTCTGCCCAGTGCCATACAGTGACTTTGGCAGTCAAACCTCTCAGACTGTATTCTTAATATATCAATTTTATGGCTGACTCTGACACTGGGATAAGGTAAATACATTTAGCACAGAGCCCCTGAGAAAACTCAATGAAACGCTTTGCTTTTCCTTGATGGTTGTGATTCCCAAATAGCTTTCTGATGGAGGTGGACACTTTTCTGTTCATTACGGGAATAGGTAAAAAGAAGCACTTGAAGGGGAAGCGATTTTCCCACCCACATTCCTACCCACACGGCTACATGGAGTGCATCTGGGTCTCATGGGTCCCATATAGTTCACTTTCCGAGATCTCCTGTTGCTTTGTACTAGCAGTCCCACTAGCTTGCCTCAGTACTGCAAGACCGTGATACACTGAGGTGCCTCCCAAGATCCACAGCCCCACAGAAGTTTGTGATATTCAAAATCATACAGAATGAAGCCATTAGTTTTACATTCAGAGTTCGGTCCATGTTTGCTGTTTGGGTTACTGTGTAAGGAGTATGAAAGGCTCTCCCTGTTATTTCCTGCAGAGCGAAGAGCCAGTCCAGGGTTCCTTAGCTGCACAGCCAAAAGTGAAATTTTTCTGCACAAAGTACTAGAGCAAAATAACTCTCCAATATTTCCTTTCTCTTCTCATATCTCTCAATTTTCCAAAAGTACAAGATCCCAATGCTTCTCACTACCTGAGATACAGTCACCTATCACCCCCAGGCATCCCAGCCCCATGCCATCTCACACCAGTTCCCATTAGAAGCCTCATCCCTTCCCTCACTGGTAAGTAGTCCCTACTTCCCTTCCAGCATTGCTGTCACATGAGTGAAGAGGAGCAAAGGAAGAAACCCAAGTTCAGGCCAGATCTTGCCCTTGTTTCTGATGTTATCCCATCTGAGAATGGGAAGCCAGAACAGAGCTGGCAGTGGAGGGATGGTGTCTGCTCCTCCTGGGAGATGCTCAAGACACAGTCATTGTGCAGATTGCTCCTAACCATCATGATACCCTCCTTTCACACCTCCTTCTTCTCCTCCAGGGATGACAGCCACACAGTATGAAGAGGGATGTGGATGCCTGACTCAGTTCCTCAGCCACCACACAGTCCCAGGCAGCTCATTCTGACCTTTTCCAGTGCAGGCAGTGGGATGCTGGCTGGTGCCAACCACTGGACAGCCCAGGTGGCAGCGAATGCTGTGGCTGGCCTTTACTGGGACAAATACTGGAACCTTCATTCCTTGTATTGTTCTCTATCCTTACCTTCCTTTTTGTGTTGCATACTAGTAGCAGACCAGACATATCAAGTAGACACTATTTGTAGAACCCATGCTGTCAGCTAATTCAAAGCTCTTGAATAAAATTAATGAAGAAAAATAAAATCTCATCCCATTTTATCCTCATTCTCTATCCTTCACAAGCATGTTTTTCTGTTTTTCATTAACTGTATTATTGCACTGCTGCTGATTATTTAAACTACAAGGTTTCATGCTAGTTGAAGCAAACAAGTAGTGAGGACACAACAGTATGAAAACACTCACCTTTCTTAACACTGTGGCTTTGAAAAGCCCCTGATTTTGACTATTGTCAAAAGCCAGTGGTTTACTCTTGTAAACCTGAAGAGTGCCAGAACAGAGGGCAAATGTAATGCTTCTGCTTATCAGTTACCTAGCAGGCATCTGTAGCATTTAGGTGCCAGAACCTGGATTTGGCCAGCCAGCCAGCTGCTGCTGTGGTCTCTGTCTGCTCAGTATTTCCCGTATCAGGAGATTATTTCTTCTGACTTCCAATGGGCTTGCAGATGTAAAGGTCACACTGCTGACTATGTTGCTTTTATTTTCTTTTTCCTTTTATGACTTACCACACATGGCTGAAGAGGAGCAGAACTTTTGAGAGCTCAAGATAACTTGCAGATGTTATTTTTCTTGGGACTACACTGCAGTATTGCTTGTAGGCTGTATAAGGTCCCTGCCCCAAAACATGCACATACTGAGATCAAATGGTTGAAGGCTCTGGATGACAGCCTAAGGAGTCATAGCCATTGTCATGCCTTATCCTGGCATCACAGCTGAAAGGTGTTGGAAATATGATGAGATGTTTTCTCAATTACATATTTTAGATGCTTCTAGAATCTGCATTGATTTTCCTTTTTAACAGGAAAACTGATACCAGGTGGGGGTTACAGGTCAAAAAAAGGAAAACATTGCAGCTTACAAATATAAAATTTTAAAAAGTAAGGAATAGTCCAAAAAGATGGAGAAAAATAACTGCACTACTGATTCAAGGTCTTGGCTGTAATACCAGTTGTTCCTGGCTCCATATTACTTTTCAGTTCCAGGCCAAGAGGTTTCTGATGGTTTTTTACATTAGTAAAACCAGCATGTTTTTAAAAATAAATAATTCTAATGATGTAAGGTGTTGTTTTGTCACTTCCATTATAATAATGACAGCATCAGTAAAAAATTATTTACACCACTCAAACATGCCAGTGAGTCTATTGGCTCACATTAAAGATTCAACTAGCTCATGGAAGTCAGTGTTTAAGGAAGAGTGTAAGAATAGTACACACATTGCACGTCCCACGTTTCAGCAGTCCAGAGAAGCTCTTCATCAAGAAGATGAAGTAACACCTATTTCAGCTGTCAGAGTTTTTATCTTCTACAGACTCATGGAAAGAACTCATCATTTAGCATCCAAAGAACTCTGTAGCATGAGTTCCACTGTTTGGCTGCATACTATATGGAAAGTACATCCTTTTGACTGCTTGGAATTGAACAGTGTTGAACATAAGCTGATTTTATAGGTATGATTTCTGAATTATGTGCAATGATGAATAACACTCCATGCTTAATTTCTTATTGTCACTCAGACTTTGTAGACCCGTATGACACCACCCCCACCTGCAAGATGTTTCACTTCTACTTTGAAGACACTAGTGTGGTATACTCATTCCTAATAGAGGTGCCATTCCTTTGATCTCTTCTGCTTCTTTTCTTTGACTCTTCCATACCCTTGTTGTGACAGAGTGGTTTGAAGAGATGACAGTGTTGAAGGCATGGGTCATCGTGAATTCTTTCCACAATGTAATGACGCTCTATGTGTTGTTTTCTACTTCCTTCTTAAGAATCTCTAGTTTTAAAGAGTTCATTTGCTTCCCGTAAAAGGAAAAACGGCTGCATTACAGGAGTCTCCAAGAGCTCTGCCATGGTGAACACTGACACAAATAATCCATTACAATAATACTGTCTTGATGGATGGTGGGATGATGCGCTGTCTGAACTAATGATTAGAAGAGCTGCATTTCCCAGTTTAATGAGACACAATGATGTAAGCAGATTTGACAGTTGTTTCCTGAGAGGCTGCCTGCCCCTTGTTGAAAGGCTTCCTTGCCTAATGTTTTAGAAGAGAGACGTCATTTATGTGGGTGTTTTCTTGCTCTGCAGGCAGCCAATTATTGCCTATCACGTCTCACACAGCTGCTGTTTTGCACACACAAACCCAGGCGGATGTCACATCCTACTTTCACAGCTCCGACTAATGAATTGAGGCAAATGTGGAAAATGCAAAATTCCAGGCCTTGCAGGTGGGGTCTGCATTGCCACCAATTACAGGACTCTCCCCTGTGTTACGGAAAAGCCTAACCATCAATCTAAGCATGTGGCTAATGTCCTACTGAGCAACTAGGTAAGGATTACATGCGCAAATTCTTATCACTTTGAAGCTCTAGCCATATGTGGGAAAATTTGGTTTATTTCCAAATACTGAATGTAGAAATTGGCTCAGAAGAATATTTTAAATTATTCATAGAGCTTAAAATGTACCAACTAAGGTTTTTGATCCGGGAGTACCTTGGTTTGTAATCACTCCACTGTGCTCTGTAATCACGTGCCTGCCGCAGATACTTTCTTAAGGCCTGGCTTATATGCCATCGGCTGCTCTCCAGCTTTGACTGTGGGTGGTGAAGCTCTTCCCATGTGTGCAATGCCAATAAAGTAACATTTCTGCAACAGTATCTCTCAGTATGAAAGACCTTTTTCTCAAATTGTGCAGGAATAGCGAGCCAGGAACGCTACTGACAGTCTGCAATAATTGTCTGATAATTGTCATAGATCTCAAATTCCTTTCTTTTCCAGAGTCAGTAGCTCAACCTGAAATGAATACCAAAAGCTTAGCTTTTATTTTCAGACTTCCTAAGCAGTTCTTTGAGGGTTTTTCTAGTTCAGCATTTTTGTGGCTGAGAGCTGATCCCACAAAGACAGCCCTTGCCTCACTGGACCCACAGCTGCACAAACGTTTGCAGGTGCCATGCATAGCATCACCTCTGGAATGGGCAGTGACATGTTCTGTGGAACAGAAGGAATGGGGGATGTCAACAGAGCAGCCTCCTGCTTGCATCCTGTCCCCCACAGTCAGACTGGGAACAGGCTGGCTTGAGTGCAGCACTGGCAGATGAAGGGGCTTAGCACCCAAAGGGAGATGGAGGGATCAAGGCCTTACAGGCTGAGTGGCTCATATTGAGAAGCCAATTTGTCCACACATTTGAACTTCTGATTGTTCCACAGGGACAATTAGAAATAAGAGTGGTTTAAGCTGTTGCAATACACCCCAGCTTGTACTGAATAAAGTACTGTCGCTGGAGGGCACTGGGGTCCATCCGATATATGGGAACATCTGCCCTACCTCAGACCTAAATCATTTTCTGTTTTGAACCTCAATGGAAGTACAATCACCTGCAGTGAAGAAAACCACTTTCTGATTAGATGCATAGGAAAAGTCCATTAATATATCTCCTTAGAGTCATGAGTGACTGAGGGTTTTCCCTGGCAATATTCTATATGTTTCCATCAAAGTTCTTACAGACATTTTTATAGATAATGTTCACATATTCTGATTTGATCAGGAAATGAATGTTGGCACAGTGATGGATTTTTAGGCACTATCAAGATAGCATCAGTGTGCAGGGATTTTATTTCATTTTTTTCAAAAATATATTCCTTCTGTGCAGGGATTTTGCCAAGTAGTACCAATGATTCCCACTGCAAACTTAAATTAAAAAGGAGATAGGTTATTTTATTGTCTGGCCCTACTGGCTGAGTGATGTAAGAAAAGCATTGGTTCAATTGTTATTACTGACAACAATCATTACACAGAAGCTTTCTCTACTGACATAATGTGATTTGAATCTTGTTTTTAAATACAGCAAAACAGGGAAGATCACTCAATCTTACCTGTAGGTATGTGCAGAGCCAAGGTATCTAAGGAAGATGTGTGAATGAATGGTATTTGTGGTGCTGTCTACTCTGATTTCATAAATTGCCTACTCAGTTTTCATAAACTCCATTCTCCCCAGTTCTAAGGGAATATGTCCATTCATTACCTTTGGATGTTTTTGTTCCATGAGAATTTATAGTACCAAATTACAACATTTAGGTTTGTAAAATAAGCTCTGTAAAAAATACAGTCTCCACATTTCTGACCTAACTTGTCTTTTTCATTACAAATCTTTTTTTTCTTAAATACTAGGTCAGAGTACCTCTAAAAATCAGTTGGAAATCCTGTTGGTTCTCAGGACATAGGATGGTACCAGCTTTTGAACAGCCTTTTTTCCTTCCCTTGCATGGCCAATATATTAGTCAAACCACACTGGTAATTTTATATCTTATGTCATCGAGATCCATTGCATCTTCATTAGAGCAAGTAATAAGCAGAGCTTTGTAAAATTACTTGAATCCTATTGTCTGAACTCTGGAGTAATTCAGTGATGGATCAGGTTACATGTTTGTGTTACCCAGGAGGAATGAGTGCACAGCAGGGACTTGTAGCTGCCCTTTGAAGCACCCATGTGCTGTGGGAAGATGCAACTCCCATCATTAGGAGCCCCAAGTCTGGGACGGGCAGAAAAATCACAGCTATTCTTCTCCCTTTCTGACAACTGATGCGCTCCTCACAAATTATTATTTTGACTAGATTACTCAGGTCTTACATGGATTACTAGAGGTATACAGGGTAAGACCATATTAGCTGTGGTTATTGCACAGTTAATCACATGGGATTTGATCTTTGACTGATGTTAGCCTCCTCAGGCTCATTGAGGAAGTTAAGAAATGCTCACTGGTAGCAGCTGAGCAGCAGAAATCTGCTGCACAAGATAAATAACTTCTTGTAGAAAATACTATGTGAATATCCCAAGCTATATCCATGCCACAGCCATGAATATAGTTCAAATATATCAATGTTACAAAATAAAGGCAACACTGGAATGTTGTGCAATTACGTATTTTATATCCAGTGAAAACCAGAAATTACTTGGACTCCTGACCCTGTTAACTGAAGACATATGAATCTTGTCTGTCAGACTAAAGCATATAGCTTAGCCTAGGGAGAAGAAATTGTGCAGAATTCATCATTCTCGAGGGAAGAGCACACTGCAGTGACACATTGCACAACCAGAGCACTTGAGGAGCTCCGCCTAGAAAAAGGCACTTGGTTCTTCAGTAGTAGTTACAGAAAGTTGTCCCAGGGGAAGTCATCCTCACTGAAGTGAAGAGTGTGAGGTACATGGCTGATGGGAAAACACTGTCATCTATAGACATATTGCACTGGTTTTATACCACAGACAGTATCACACACTGTCAAAACCAGCATCTGGTTTGCTTCACACAGGAGGACTTCCAGAACTGTCCCCTTAAAGTGACAGAAAAGAGTAGATAGAATTGCTTCAAATCTCTCTGAAGTGAGAGTGAGATGCGATGACATTTGCAAGGATCCAGCAAAGAAAGGCAACTGGTTAGGTCAGAACCTGAAGAAGGGCAGGCCTTGTCATGCCAAGGCTCAGCAAGCATATTGACAGTCATGTCAGAGAGTAAACCTTGAGAACACGGTCTGGTAACCATATTAAGTTATTATTGCAGAAGGGGACACAGACTCAGTGACAGTGCCTCATTTCTTGGCTTTTCTTTCTGTGACAACAGCCTCAGTCAAACACACTGTCTCTTGGCATCACCGTGTCCTTTGATAGCTGACATCCTGCTAGGCTGTGCGTGAAGCTGACAGACTCACAGCCAAAGACTTAGAGAATATTCCCAGTGCAGACCCTTTCTGCTTTTCCTGAGCTTTAAAGAAATGGGAGAAATTCTTGCAATACAAATAGGGTTTTTTTTTTAATTAAAAAAAAAGAAAAATCCTTGAATTTCAGTAATGTTCACTCTATCACATAATTATATGTATATGAACATTTACAGAAATATGGGGGGGTATGGATAGGATGAAACATTAGTTTTCTGATGATATTAGGGCAACATGATTTTTTAAAAAGCTCTTACATATAATAAGGTACATTCTGCTCCTGATGCTGGTTTCCATCAGGATGAAAGGCAGTCATGGATTCTCCTCTATTGAAAGAACGCCTGCCATACTTGATGGCACTGTTAAAAATTACACCTTTTAAAAAAAATCTGCCATTTTTTGGAGCAAACCATGGATTGAAACAAAGGCCTGTGGACAAAAAAGGCCCTAACAGTGCTTTACTGCTGCCATCTTCCGACTTGCAGGCTAAATTGCAGGGGCTTAAAAGAAACCAGCTCAGACTGTTTTTTCCTAACGTGCTTTCCAGTAAATGTCATTACGTCGGTGATAAAATAGAATAGGATTACAAATACGTGGGTTTGGCTTACAAAGGGACCATGGCTGCACGACGCACACTCGTATGCTCCAGAGACTCCAAGACAGGAAAGGCAGGACTTGAATTTCATTCTGAATCTTGTTGGTTAGATGTACTCCGATAGGAGCATGAAGCTACAGGGAAAGAGAGACTCTTATGTCGTCTTTTACAATTCCTTTTATCAATAATTATGATCTCAAGTTACCTTCTTGGTCACACTTCTAAAAGAAACTGTGAATTCTAGTTGCTCATCATCCATCCCCCAAAGCTTATTCAACTACACAGTAAAACCAGCTCATCAAACAGAGAAGGATTTAAAGGAGAAGAAAAAAAGCTGAAAAACTGAAGCCCTCATACCACAAGGAGAGGAAAAATCCATGGACTAACTACATCTATGTACTAGAGTTTCCAAGTAGTATTGACTCTGCAGAGGGCTCAAGATACCATCATAAGAGATGATATGAAATCTTGAGATAGTAATAGTTGGTGTGAATTTCATACGAGTGGCATTACCTTGAAGTGTCTGTCACAGTGAGATAAGGCAGTGATGCAGATGGAGGCTTTCACAGTATCCAATTCCCATATCCTACTCAGACATTTGGGCTCCTAATACTTAGGCTCTAAGAAGATGTCGGGCAATGAATTCAGCAAAAATCTGGGCCAGAGGCTATGGCCAGATTACTCTCACCCCAGAATATTCATTTCCCTCCTCAAGCAATGCTTGACTTGCAGCCACTTTGTATATGCCTGCCTTGCAGAAAGCTCAATTAATGCAGTCCGCACTAATACTTTCCTTTGAACCATTTGTGCGGGAGCCTTGGAAGACAGAGTGGCATGGGATTAATCTGTGCTTCTCAGCAAAGCAAAGCCCAAGGCACATTCCACCATAGCTGTGACCAAAACCTATATAGAGCAACCGATTTACTAAATAACCTCTAAAACATAATGTTTGCCTTGGAGATAAGCGGAGATAGTTTTGTTTTCATTTTAAAAATAATTACTTCAGATATATTGTCAATAAAGCTGTACCAGCCTCAGTAATGAAACAAGGCAGCACATCAGACATCCAGCAGACTCCAGCCAGAGAGAGACAGTACTGGTCCACTCCTAATTGCTCTTCAGTCCTGTTCTCCATGACAAAATCCAGTCTTCCCGCTGATTTGATGCTGTTGGGTATCAGTACATGTTTACCGGTGTTTCGCACAGATTTATTTCTCAGAGGATGTTGTTAAACATTTGTTGTCATATGGTACCAGCTACAAGCTGTGGCTGGTTTCTGGCAAGTGGTCCAGACAGAAGCCTCCCAGGGAATGTGGTTAAAGGAGGATGCTTCATCTGGACACCTGACTACAGCAAGCACTGGTTCTGCATCATTCATCATACCCATCAGCCAGGTTATTTTAAGGACTGTTCTGACACTTCTGGTCCACTGTGTTTTTAAGGCTCTCTTTTATATTCTATTTTTTTACCATGTGTTCCTTCCTCCTCACCTCTTCCACCTTTCTCCTCTAACATGCCAAATGCTTGCTCTCCCTTGTGTTCACATTCAACGTCTATACAAACAGAAAAGGAAATTTTGTAGATAAGAAATCTATTCACATTTGATTATTTCCTATCCTTTTTATGTCATTTTATAAACCACATGGAGAAAAATAATCCCTTATGGAATGGTGCAGCCCTTGTCAGCCCCCAATCCTGTTTGGAAACAGTGGATTTAGAGCTTCATACATTGTTAATTTCACAGTTAAGAACTGTGTAGAGATTTTGCAGGATAAAGGCTTAGTTTTGCTGGAGATTCCTCTTAACTCCTTTGTTTAGCAGAAATCAGTTTCTACTTTCTTTTCTTTCCACACCAGTAAAATCTCTAGTGAAGTAATAATCCCACGTGATTTACTGGTTCTTTGGATTGATGCCAGCTTTGTTTTAATCCCAGCTGCTGTTTTATCCTCCGGGTATTTCAGTTCATAGCAAAGTGCACAGCACAGTCCCCAGAATCTCATGTGAGCACAGATTTAGTTATTTTTATTCAGTCCCTTTGCTTTGTCCCTCATGGCAGAGGTCTGCTGGTCCTCAAACTTGACCAATTTGATTACATTTAAACTATCTTTAAACAGATGCATCCCCTGGGTGAAACTTCTTCCCTGATTAGTCTGGATGGAAAGCATCTGTTTTCACTTTGGTAAAGAGAGTTCCTAAAATCAAAGCACAAAGACAGGCACTGGTCATGTCTTGTGGCATTGGCTGAAGTCCAGCAGGCATGTGGTGCAGCAGTGAAACTTGAATTTGGGCAGGTTGACCTAAAGACAATAGCACAACCATCCTAAAAATGAAAAAAACCCAAGAGTAACACACCTACACAGTGATCTCAAGCTGCTGTAATGCTTTTGGCCTTGGTGATGGGGCTTGTATCAACACTGTGGTGAATGTCACAATCCAAAGCATATAAAATGCCTAAACCCAGAAGTATTATTAGTTGAGAGCTACTGACACTGTATCTAGAGCAGTCATGTGTTCTCTCCTATCCCCTTCCCTGTCCAGGGCCTGGGGGTTCCACTCCCTTCCCTTCTAGTGCTGAAATGTGCCACACTGGGAATGGCTAGGGGATGCAGCCAGGTCCCACTTCTCTCCTCCTGCTAACACCGTGCCCTGCAGGACTCCCTTGGCATTCTTCCAAGGAAAGGCTAGAGCAGAGCAGAGGTGATTTGTGACCTGGAGCCATGGGAGAAGTGGGAAGGGGAGACTTGGGGATGTTCTGCCCTCCAAGAGGGGAAAAGAAGATCCTGATGCACGGTACAGCCCTGTGCTAGGTTTGCCACCACGAGGTGATATTGCCCAGGGGCAGGTCTTCCGAGGGAAATGGATGAGTCCAGCCAGCCCTTGGGTGGGTTTCACCTTGGAGGGAACCTGTTGGCTTACTCTGGAGATGCATCTGGAATTACAATCCCATATGTATGATGTGAACCATCTGTCACGGGGCTATGCAGATACACCCTAAACCTGCACAATACCTTGAAGAGGACACTGAGCTACAGACACTTCTTCTGACTCCAGCCTGTCCTTTCAAAATAACTTCTCCTCTTCACCTCTGGAAATAGGCCAGTCTTCTCTCTTGCAGTGATTTTGTGACCCACAAAATTGGCTCTTTGCTCCTCAAGTTCTCCTACTGTCAGGAGTGCACCCTCTCCCCAACCAGACAGAACAATTACCTCAAAATCAGCCCAGTTAGCTGATACGCTGGTGTGTTGCAAGCTGGTGGACATGGGGAGCGAGGAAGGGAGGCGGCCCTGCTGCTCTGCACCAGAAGCTGTGTTGCTTATGAGGCACATGAGATAATCAGCCCGTTAGCAGACTGACATCTTGATGGCCTAGTGACCTCCTCAGGACATAGACCCATGTGGCCTCACGTGCATGGCTGAAGCATCATGAGGGAGGTTCTGGAGGGGCCTGAGAGGCATTTCCCTCTCACCAAGAAAAATTCAAAGATTTATGGATAATAAAGTCTTGCAAACTACAGGCTTGATTACAAGCCAAATCCCTTGCTGAGTGCTGTAGCTAGGAAACTCTGAGATGGGGATTTTCCAGGGCACATGACTTCAAGGGCTGATTGATCCCAGGAGAGATAGGCTTCAGGAGAAGAACCCACAAATATAGATGAAATTTCACCTGCTTTTCATTTTTCTTAATAGCAAGGTGTGTTTTCTATTCGTTACTTACTTCCAGATCTACTCCCATTTTTTTGTGATCCCTCAGAGGTCTTTTTCACTTGCAAACAATTATTGCCTGGTATTCGTCTCCTGTGCTAGTTATTTTGGTCTCCTCTTGCATCCATTTCCCTCCAGGGCTGAGGTAGTGAAGAGACAAGTTTAGCACAGACCTCAGTGACATGCAAACCTGGGAACTAACCAGTAATGCCTGCTCTGGCAGGAGAGTGAGCTGCAATGAAATTTTCAACACAAAATAGTCATTTCAACATCACAGAACCATTCCAGAGTGTCTCCAGAGCAAAGACTTCAAAATTCTTTCAGTGAGGGAGCATCAGGCTCGCTTGAGGAGAGAGAAAGTCTTGGAGCAATGAGGCGAGATGTTAGCACTTACTTGCTGCAGAGCTTGGCCTCGGGGTCCTCCCCATCCATCCTCTCAAAACCTGAGACTGTGAAATTCTAGGTATGGTGGAAACACACTGTGGTGGAGACTAACAATTTTTGGAAAAGAAACATGGTTTGTCCTCGTTGAAAGAAAGAGTTTTAAAGCAGCAGCAACTGCAAAAAAATGATAAAGGGAAGCAAAAATGGTTTCAGTCAACTTAAAAGTGAACACATCCTCTTTCTTTTTGTCTGAATTGCTTTTTACAGAGTACCCTTGTGGGTTACATATTAGCAGGGAAAGCCTTAACGTTGTCCAACAGGCATAATTTTGCTGGGCAACTCTGTGCATATTTTCCTAATATCCAACATGCTGGACACTCCCAGGTTTTGCTACTTGTCCTCAGCCTTATGTCCCCCTATAGCTATTCCCACCTGAATGCAAGCATCCAAAAATTGAAATTATTTAGATTAAAAAAAAAAAAATCCAGCGGCATCAGGCTCTGAGGAGCATGGGGAGAGTTTCCACTGTGCAAACACATCCACAGACACATAACACTGAAAGTATTTGATTAAATGCCTGCAACAATTAACACAGAGCCAGACGTTGCTGTGGTGGTGATGGGGCATGTCAGGTCCTCCAGTCCATTTGGATCAGATACCACAGATCTTTGTACATTTAAATAAATCAAGATTATTTGGGAGAAAAACATGACAACGTATACACTAAAAACGCCACACCACAAAGATCGATTTTTCCAGTATTGGAGGTCTGATGGGAAATCTGAGTGAAGAGTCAGACCTATGAACCAGAGCAGATCTGCTGGAAGCTGCCAGTGCTCCTGTGACAGGTAACAGAGGGCTGGATCCAGGAAGGCTGTGTTAGTGCTGGTGTGCTTGGACCCCCCCACCACAGCATCCCAAACAAGCAGGACAGTTTCCCCAGGAGCTCTCCCTGTCCGAGCTGATGGTAGCCTCTTGTTTAGATGTTGCTGAAGTCCTCAGGATGGAGAAACCTGGAGGATTGGCACCCATGGCCCAGAGCCTACTCCATGCTCAGAGGCAAAGAGGCATGTGGTTTCTGGCCACACCAAGAAATTATCACATCTACTATATCATCTACTTCAGATGAGATTCTGGGATGAACCAAGCACCTGTAATTCCATTTACTGATATCCATCACGTCTCAGAAACAGGCGCCACAGCTGAGAAGATGTACATTAAAGAGACACCCATTACATGACTCATACACAGAATCACATTAATTTAATCAGATGCTAAGAAAAAAACCCAGAAATTATGTGAGGTTATTGTCCGTGCCTTTCAGAGCAGCTCACTGAGCCCATGCTCCCTGGCACCTAGGGCTCTCAGATTGGAGGACAGATGGATTATGTAGATGAAAACAAATCACATGCTGTGTAGCTGCAAGAAGACACAGATAGAATTTTCCCTGGAGCTGCTAGAATTAATAGACCACTGACAACCATCATGGAAAATGCATCAAGCAAGATTTTGAGCTGAGAGATGCCAAAATATTTGGGGAAAACAGCATAGGACAGCAGGCATGTGACCTGTTCGCTGGGATAGAGCCCCTGAGTTTGAAATTATTGTGGTTCCTTAAAATCAGCTTCCCTTTCATGGCTCTAAAATATTATTCAGATGCTGAGTACATGATGACTTGTGGAAACCCCTCTGCAAGTATATGCTTACATGAGTATTTACCTTCATGTGAGGATGAATCACTAAAGTGTCAATATCTTTTGAAATGTTCTTCAAGGCTGCTGCCCTGGATCAGGAGTTAGGAAAGAAGAGGCAGCAGTGATTATAGGAAAGGGAACGTGGATCTCCATGACACTCTGGGAGGAATGAATGTTTACATGTAATCTTTGACAGATGGGGATGTTAATGCTTTCGTTTTATGGATAAAGAAGAGAGATATTAGATGATTGCTGTGTATTACAGAGCAGTAAAAGCTCTGTGATGAGGATAAAATTCTGGTCCTCCAGGGAGGAAATCTCTTTTCTCGAATTCAAGAGTAGAGCCTTTGTGAAATGGATTATTTGCAGAGGGGAGGCAATAGCAACACTGGCAGCATTCACTCTTGAGGAAGAACCCAGGAGTGAAATACAGGAAGAGCATACAGAAATACAAAGAGAGCAGGTCATAGAGTATTGATATTTTAGTGAGATCCATGTTTTTTAAAAAAAACCAAAACTCTGGGTTTAGAGATGAGGGTTAGCAAGAGCAATAAAACTTCATATGCATCCCAAAACTACTTGAGATCACTTTCTGTGGTGCAACAAAATCCTGGAACACATCCACACAAGCACATGGTGTTAAATTAATCACTGTAATGATCTGTGCCTTGACCACCCATCCTTCTTCCTCCTTCCCCATCATTCCTCACTTCCTATCTGAATACAGCTTGCCTCATGTTTAAATTACAAACTCTAAGAAAAAAAAGCTATAGAAATGTCAGGGGAGTTTACAGCCAGGATCTTTATGACTGTTCTCAGTGTCAGATTATTTGCCCATTCATACCTTCTCTCCTGGAGTAATCGATCCTGCAAGAATGACCAACAAGTGGGTCTGGAGCCCTCCTGTAGGGGAAATATGGCAAATTTGCAGTATCTGTAGCAAAAAGGAAGCTGGTACAAAGGGCTTTCAAAAGAGCATCAATTCCCCTTGAAAAAACAGGCAGAAATGTGCAGAAGAGGAAACAAACATAAGGGAAAGTCAGTGCTGTAGGCACTAAAGGTGCACACGGATGTTGGAAAGAGGAAACTCAAGAAAATGCTAAGAGGGAAATAGAAGGAGAAAAGGTGTTTCTGGAGGTCATTGCTCATGTAAAGCAATTGCTAATGCCATGGCCAACACGTCAGCAATCTCAGGAAGTTTACAGGATTTGATGCTGCTGTTCCAGAGTAATGAAGTATCCTTGAAAGCAACGCCAGTGGCTGATCAGTTTGCTCGTGCTTCTCCCGCCCCTGTGGCAATCCCAGCTGAGATAACCAAAAGCAAACCAGTCTCTGAAATCAGCTTTGTCAACCTGGTTTTATTTGTGTACTTTGAAAAGATTCCAAATCAGGTCAGGATTCAGTAGCACTTGCTGGGATTTTAAAAAACGCTCTGTTAGCAGTGACCTACCAAGGAAAACAACAAAAAAATATTGGCTTGTGCTCTTGCTTGTGCTTTTATTTCTACATAAAAACAAGGCATAAAAGGATTGGGACTGCTTCTTATAGCTCTAAAAGAAAAATAAATGTAAAATGTCAGCTTTGGCTTTCACTATTTTTGCTGAAGAATTTGCAGGATGTCTCATATAGTGCTTGCCCATCTCTTAGCTAATATGGCAGAATTATCCAGCCATTTAACATGAGTATATTTTCTCCTACATATTTGTAGGCATTTCAATGAAACAGAATAAAAGTCCCCAAAGAACATTAACAGTCTTAATGAAAAACTGTTACTCCTCTCAGCAAAGCAGATTTCATATGTATCTGTTTTATGCCAGTTAGCCAGCGAGTCTATTAGACAAGCCCTGGAGTTATTATAAAAAGAAAGCAAGGGGATATTATGGGATAAAGAGGGAGAAACCTCTCAGGCCTGCTCTATGCAGCATAAACAAGGGAAGAAAGCAAACATAATTCTTGTTTCCCCTTGACAGGACACCCTTAGATGGAGCTCAAGACATTTACAAGAGATGAGATATAGGGGGAAAACTGGGTCAGAGCCTGAGAAGAGAAGGAAAGAAAAAAGAGGGTAATTTCCATTATGGTCTGAATTTAGACCTCTGTTGTCTTCACTTTTATACATGACTGACATAAATGATCCTATGGCCTATTTGCAGCTATTGTTGAAACAAGACAGGGAGCCATAGCTGATGCACTAAGGTTGCCCAGAGTGAAATTCAACAGGATGTTGATCTTGCTGACAAATGGCAAGTAAAGCTGAATATTAAATGAAACATTCATTAAAAAACTCCCAAAGCAAACAATAAATGCTCTATACATCTAGGCTGAATGTGAACAGAGCATGACAGATGAAAGGCCGCTGCACAAAAGATAGGCTGTAAAATGCTGTGTATCAACTGACTAACAAAAGCTCAAATGCAGAAGGAAAAAAAGAAGATAATTCAGAGGAAATCATAGATTTTAGTGGAAAATCTCTGTTCATGCATTTTAACGCTGGGAATTATATTTCAAAACATGAAGTTAATGCACTTACCCTGATGGAACTACTTCCATGGCTTTCCTGCACCTCCTGTGCCAGGACACAGAGGGCCAAATTCTGCCTGTGGGTACAGGACTAGGTTACATCACTGAAATACCACATGGTCTGTGGTGCTCCTTTATAATGGAAATCAACAGATAATGGCCAGACCAGCCTAATTTCTCCATTTTTTTGCTTTTCAGGCAACTTTACGGCCCATGAGTACAGCACAGGGCAGACTGTCTGCAACAGGATCACTGCAGCACTCCACAGCTCTAAAATCAGACAAGCCAGGACCTGAGGGGTAAAAGAAAAATCCCACACAAGCTCAGCACTTCTTGGAAGACTGTTGAGATCATAGAGGGGGAAAAAAAGTGGTCTGAGGAATAATTGGACAAGAATGATCTAAGCTGAGAGAAGAATTTGGCCCAGCATGGATATTTAGTAAAATCCATGCTCCTGCAAGCCAAGAAGGGGCTGGCAGTGCCTGGGGTACCACCAGAGAGCTGCATTCTTGTGCATTTGCATTACAATTGGTTTCTAAGCCTAACCCACTGATTCAAGCAGACTCTTCTTGGACAGACATAGCACTTAGGCAGACTGACTAGCAGTGGAGAGGTAAATAGTTGTATTTCCTCCACTCAATGGCCTCCCCTTTGCATCCTCTTCCCTCCTGCTCCTGCATTGCACCCTTGGAAATACAGAGGGCTGCCTGTGGCTTGGCAGGGCAGTTTCCCTCCAGCAAGTTGGGGAGAAGCCACAGCTCTGCAGAGCAACCAGGCAGAGCAGTCATCATGTCGGGACCCATCACTCAGACACTCTTGCAAACCACCCCAGCAAAGCCTCTCCCGCTCATGAGGTGCTCTTGTCAGGGGCCCAGCATGGGATTTGACCTGCCCCCAGGAAGGGGTTTAGCCCCCTCCGTGCACCTGGGCTGCCTATTCCTCTGCATGGCTTGCAAAGAACAAACAGCCAGCCAGGATCGTGGCAAATCATCCCATCCACTCCAGGCTGGACATCGCAAGGGACAACTGGAGAGTGTCATGACTCATTCCAGACTCTTCCTCAGTCGTTGCTGGAAGATAATGGCAAGAGCTGCAGTAATTAAAAAAACAAGTGGGAAGACTCAGCTTGAAAGACTCAGTCTCTTCCCTGCCCCTTGTCCAATACTGATCCTAAACACAAAACACGCCACACGGGACTGCTGCCTGTACACAAACTGCAGCAGTGGGAATTTAGCCACAAGCAGGCGGAAGAGCCCCAAACTAAGAAGGGTTTAACTAGATGAGCATTTTTTTTCCACATTCAGAAACTCTTTTTCCCCATTGCAAAATCCATTATTAATTCCCCACCACATCTCTCTCTGCGGCCTCTGCCCGACAAGGCTTCGAACTCGTCCCCCACCCTCCGAAGATTTCTTCTGTGCCCACACCCCTTGGAGATGTGCGGCACCGGGCGCAGGGTTCGCGCAGAGTGCAGGGCTCCGGCAGCATTAGGAGAAGGCCCCGGCACGGCCAGGCCCTCGGGAGGAGCATCCCTCAGAGCGTGACCGGCTCAGCAAGGCAGGAGACGGCAGCTTGAACACAGAGTCGGTCTGCCCGCGTCTGCCACCCCTCCTGCCGTGCCAGCTGCCCGGAGTCAGCTCCCAGGGTTTGGCTCCTGCCTGCAGGGGAGGAAGGAAACGCTGCCAAAACCATTCCCTGACGCTTCCTCCAGGGCTGTGGGTGCCGCCTGCACTCTGCAGGGACACTTACTAACGAGTGTTCAGTGCTTAAAAGTGTTTAGCAAATCAGCTACAAGTCAAAATAGTTTTATATGAAAGGATGTTCTTCTGCCTTTGACAAGTAGGAGACACGGTGGCATGTGTGCTATTCCTGCCCAGCTCAGAAACAGCATCAGGAGCAGAGCTGGTGCTGGCAGCATGGCAGGGCAGGGTGGCACGGCAGTAATGTGTTTCATTAATGTGGCGTTAATGAATTCTGTGTGAAATTCTCTCAAAAATGCACTTGAAATGCATCAAAACTTAAAAAGCGACCGGACCACCAGCAGGCAGTTGTGTGGAGAAAGAAAGTATGTAGGATGTAGGACATACTAGAGTTGCGTAGGTGCCAGTCTAAGGGTTACCACTCCTGGCTCTTACACAAGGCACAGCTATGCCAGGAGCTACTGAGTCACCTCCTTCAGGTTGCCTGGGATGGAAGCTCCTATGCCCACAGGTCACCTCCAGCCAGATTCCTAATGTTGGCAAAGTTACTTTGTCATACAATAGGGTCCTAATACCTGAGTTTTTGTAGCCTTTACATCTAATGCAGTTGCTCTTCAGCGGCCTTCAAGCTGGGTGAACACAGGCTCTCAGAAAAAACTATTTCATTTGGTGGAAACGAGAAACTGAAGTTATGGCTGACAAGTCAAACAGTGGATACCACAATTCTCTGGGTCTCTAGTGGGGCAGGTTAAATGGGGACATGCGTTTTTGCATGATAGTATCATCAACTTTTTCGACCCAGGACAAGTAGATTTCGCCTTTTCCCAAGTGATATTTTCCTCGTCTCCTACACGTTTCGTGGAGGGGTTCTGCGGTGTTCAGGAGAACTAAGACCTGTTGTAGAAATAAGCGCGCTGTCTCAGGTGACATTTGTGATCTTTGTTACAGGTGATCTGTCACAAGATGAGAGAAAAAATTTAGACTGAGACCTGGTATGGTTGTTGGCTGGCAGGTGCCTTGCAATGGGTATCCCATGTACTGGGAGCTGCTCGAACAGACAGTGCCACCTGTAAAACCAGCAGTGAAGCCCTTAGGTCAAGCTGCTCTACATCAGCCATAGCCCTGAAAAGAAAATGGGTTTATACAAAGGCCAAAGAATAACACATGTGCAGGAGGGTGTTGAAAATCTGCCTCTGACCTGGGTGAATGGTAACTTCTATGGTCTTAGTGATGCCAAAGATTGGTGGCATTAGTCCATGAAGAGAAGTCTCTGGAGAGGTATGGCAATGTTTTATATCATCTACGGCTGGCACTAATGTTAAGGAGCAGACCTATCAGGGAACACTTCCCAAACCTGTGCACTGATTCCTCTTTAGCCCTCTTACAGAGTGATTGCAGAGCTCCCAGGCACAGGGGACTGGCTCACATCTCTCAAACTGCTTCTAATTCAGTCTCAAACTTTAATTTGCAGCAGCACAGAAGCTGCCCAGGTTTCCCTCATTTGTGTGGCTTACAGCTGTGACTGTCATTAACATATTATGTCCCTGCACATATTTACCCAAACCACCTGTGAGGGATGAGAGTGAAGTGAGACATCAGAGGAGATGCTGGTCAGTGCGGGATGCCCAGCTGCTTCCTTTACGGACGAGTTGACCCATGACAGCCGCACGAGCTGACAGGAGAGTGCAGCACTGGAGATTAATTGCTTCTAATGAGCACCGCTGCAGCCCACAGAAAAGGATGAACACAGGACTGCCTCAGAAGCTACAGCACTTTAACCCTCTGTGGTGTGAGACCCCGCATCAGAGCTTTTTGAGCAGCACATTGACAGCCTGAAAGGGAGAGAGGATTTCTGCATGGTCTGTTGTCCACAGCAAGTGAAAAGGAGGGATCTCAGCTCAGCTTGCTCGGCCACAGCACTGTGCAAAATGCTGGTCCCACCACAACCTTCTAAACCCAGTGTGAATTTGTTTAAATCTCCCCTTTCAGGACAGACTTACTTTCTAATCTTGCTGCAGCCTCCCTGTTCCCTCATCATTTATCCTGCTCTACTGCAGCAGCTCTGCCAGCTAGGAGCTGAGCTCACTGCTCTCACTCCAGTGCAAATTAAGGGTAACTCCATGTAACTTCAGAAGTGCACACGGTATTTACACCTCTGAGAAGGAGCCTGGGCTTGGATATCTGTCATCTATCTGGAAAAGCTCTGTGAAGTGACTTTCTCTCCCCCCACCTCCCCCC
>VZTE01006369.1:684672-702475 GCA_013397775.1 Eulacestoma nigropectus | reverse complement strand
GCCCTGCTTTTTTGCTTCTCTCTTTCTGTAGCGCTTTCTTTGTCAGTACATCTTTTAATAAAAAATTAAAAAACAAAACCCAGAAATAGAGCATTCCCACCTTCAGGCAGCTATCTGGGGCAGCCTTGAAAATAGCAGCAACCACTGGGTAGCTCAGGGTTTAGATAAGGTCAGCAGCTCAAGGTCAGCTACCAGTTCTCTTTTAGGCAATTTCTGCAGGGTTCATCAAGTTTGCCATTGGGTCTGCCCGGGTTCATCAGGTCAGTGCACAGAAGCACACAAACTATTCCAGTGCCACCATCCCATTGAAAAATCTCCTCTAAACTTCCAGTGGAAGCAGGGAGAGGAGAGAGCACAGCTTCATATACACAGGAGGAAACTTGTGAATCAGCAGGTATCAGATCCATTTGCAGTGCCCGTGCCCTGGCACGTGTGTCCAGGCTGGGCTTGGCTGCCCAGGAGCTGGCACCCTGCTGCTGTGCTGACTGGAGCATGGGAAGAGCCCTGCTGGGACACAGGTAACCAGGCTGGGAGGACCAGCCCTCTCAGTGGCTGTCCATCCACAGTGGCAGGAAAGAGAGGGAGAGAAGAAAATGAGCTGTGGATTTCCCCAAAATGAATATTTTCAGCTTCAGGGGGCAGAGGGAAAAACAAGCAACTTGATTATTTGAGTTAAACCCAGGGAACAGTCTTAGACGGAAAAAGAAACTGTGGAAGAAAAATCGGTCATTGACTTGTGACAGTTTGGTGGAAAATCACTAAGGCTTTTCCAGGCTGTTTTCATGTCAGAACTGACCTAGTTTTTAAAATGCTAAGGAGGTGGGGGCGTACTGAGCTACAGAAGTACCAAACCATCCCAAGCCAAGCAGAACTATAAGTTGGGGGAATTTCTCTTAAGTAAGTCCGGACTGAATCTTTTGGAAAGCTGTAGCTGGTGGATCTTGCTTTGTCTTTAGGGACATGGGCAGAAGATCTTTTCTGGAGAGCAGAGCAGGAATGGGTGATGATCAGGAGCCCTAGTGAGAGAGAGCGAGGCTGGGCGCTGCATGAACCACCAGACAGCTGGTTGTGGGCAGATATAGGTCACTTAGAGACTGGTGAAAACAGAGCCCACTAATTAGGGCACCAAATCACTCACTAACCATAGAAAAGAGATCAATCTGCTTTGTGACACGGAAAAACCTGAAGGCTTGCGCTGTGCTGTTTACTTGGGTACATTCACCACCTCTGTGATCAAAGACACAAGGCTAAGAAATGCTTTTCTAGAAACCCTCAAGCTACAACTGTTCCAAACAACTTTGCACAGTTCAACAATTGCTCCATAAATCTTTCCTAAGGATTTTCATCTTTGATAAGAGACTTGGTATTGTTGGTAACGTTTTTCTGAAAACGGAAGAGGATGCTTTATTCCACCTGGTTGCTTTTGTACTCTGAGACCACGTTTCATGGAATGACAGGAATTGTAGTTTAGCTATTCCTTAAGGGTTTCTACTGAACATACCCTAAACCACATAAGCTGAAAAAGTATTCCATTTGGAACATTTATTTTTAGAATCATTTAAATTGCATTTAAATAATGAAACATGCAAAAATAAATATTTTACTTATTTTATACACTTTTTTACAAATATAGGAATCATGTTCACACATCTATAAGAACAATATTTTAATCAATTTCAATGCTTTAGTGTTGAAGTAATTCAACTCCAAGCTGTAATTTATGTTTTAATAAGTAATATAATAAAAAATTTTTCTTTATTCAAATAAAATTATGTATAAAACTAGTATTTTAAAACAGTTGAAGTCCTTCCTCTAGATTAAACTCACGTATCTTTGGGTCAATTTACAGGGTATTGTGGTTTTTTTGCAAGAAACAGCTGCTCTAGAGCATCCTAAGCTCATTCTTATTGTAGAAGGTGGTAGTAAAAACAAAGCAGACTATTGCATACCATAGATTTCCTTAAAAAATGTATCTCGTAATACAGCTCCCAAGGTAAAAAAAACACATGAAAACATTACTTGTGAGAAGAGCTGTGTAACAGAGCTTATTTTGGTTTGGAAGGGTTTTTTTCCATGTATTACTGATAAAGAATGTGCTTTTAAGAAACTACAGGCTAACATGTGGACACAGGAAAATGTCCTCCTACAATAAACAAGAATTCTCTCGTTAGCAAACTGCTTGAGTACTACTATAAGGCCTTAGTGCAGCTGGCACAGCTCCTAAGAATAGAATTATTCATTGCCATGGTTACCCATGCTGGAAATATTACCCTTTGCAATCATTGTAAACAAAGATCCTTTCACAACAGTGTAAAAATTAGAGCATTTCAAGAAATTAAAGGAAATTATAAATTGTACAATGGTTGAAGTTATGCCTTGTAAGCACTGTAGCTTTTCTAACACATGAGGGGTTCAAAAACCCTCTGCAGAGAGCTGATCCTCTCCCAGCCTGAGCAACTTGTGAAGCTCTCACCCATCACCACCAAGAGCGGGGTCAGAGCCTGAGAGCCAGAGTGCCTGTGCAGCACACAAGACCTTCTCGTGCGGGACCCATGTCATGGGTCCTCAGCGGAAGTGCGCTGTAAAAGCCACTCCAAAGGGGCTGGTCACAGCTGCAGCAGGGGGAGGTGAGGGGTGGGAACTTACCACACATGTCGCCCATGGAGCTCTCCAGACGAAGGGTATCATGGAGCTAACTTGCGTCAAACCTTTGAGTCACAGAGAAGAGCGGACCCTGGAGTTAGCACAAGCTTGGACAGAAAGAGCAGCCACAAACTGGGCTGCTCTCCTGCACCATGCTTGAATAGCTGGAGCAGAAGACATTCCAACAAGTGACACCTGCACTGTGCAGATGCCCAGCAAGGAGGTGGGTTGGTTCACATGCAAGCAGGCAGCAGGGGAGTGGGAGAAGCAGGACTAAAACTCAGGCGTCCTTTGGTCCTGACTTTTCCACCTGGACACATTTCCTCAGGGTGGGCTCTGTTTCTCCAGATGCCCATACCTTCCCTCTCTCTGGTCTGTTGGCACTGTGGGGCTGTGGCTCCAGCACACACAACCTGGAGAGGCTGTTGTCCCACTGGCGGTCCACAGCAGAGCATGAAGACATCCTAAAAAAATCACTTGCAGTGGCACAAAATTTGAAGAATTTGGCCACATAAAACCTTTCCCCTGGAAGGCTGACAACCCCCATTTAGAGGTGGAAAAAGCAAAGGGGTGTGGTTCTGCACTGAAGGTCACAGGAAGACATCTGTGAAAGGATATCACTGCCTGACTCCAATTCTCTGCCCTGTTCGGCAGCAATTCTCCTTCCTGAGCTGTGTTAAACAGCCCCACAACAGCACCGGGGAGCCTGGACAAGCCCTGCAGAAAAGCCCTAGGGAGGAAAGAGTAAGTTCAGTGATGCAGAACAAGACAAGAAAACGAGCAGCCTACAAACCTCAGCAAAGTGTTCCTTACCTCTGCTGGGCAGCTGGGGCACAGCAGAGCATTAGTGATTCTCGCTGCTTGGGACCATTTCTGCAGCGGGGAGGTCTGGCAGGCCACAGGAGCTGCAGGTTGGTGACCGCTGGAGGAAGCATAACTCGTGCTCCTGCACATCATCCAACTGGAAAAACCAGATGTGACAAGATAACATTGAAATGGAGTCCTAAGGGGGAAAGAGAAATTGGGGAGCTTTTTAAGAACCCTGCTGCCATCTGGAAGGCAGGCAGAGGCAGGCATCTGTGAGAAAGTCACATCTCAGGGGGGGAGCCTGGGTGCTCACAGCTGGCACTGCATGATGAAAGGATAGGGAGTAGCTGATGGGCCTGCCCTGCCCTGGAAATTGGATCTGAGGGTGAAAGGAAGGTTGGTTTTCATTTTCCCAAGACTTCAGGGTATGTAGCAGAATCTAAAACAATCACCTCGTGCTGATCGTTGTCCTTGGCAGGAACAGTAACTTTGTGGCCCAAAGGGTTTAATTGAAGATACAAGGGGGGAAATGAGAACACATTGGGCTCTTGATTTGCTAATAGGAGTCTTTTGTGCTGTGTATTGGTTCGGAGCCATCTCCTAGGTCTTAACCCTTTACTTCTTAGTTGCCATGAAAACGTGTGGTCTTCCTTGACTATGCTTTTTTTTTTCAGAGGTAAGAACTGTTCTTTTTGAGTTTTCTCTAAGCTCCCATCATTGGTGCTAAATCTGGAGCATGGAGAGGAAAGAGAAGGCCTATGCCATGGTAACAGATGCCTTTGAATTAGTAACTGGTTTCTTGTAACTGATATTTTCTGTAATTCAGCCCAGTGAACACCAGCTTAACACTGGCCTTCTCTTATGGAAATGAAGGACAAAAGCTTTTGCTTTTGGTTAGTCATGTAAATCCTCCAATGAAGCCTATTCTACCAGAAGGGTAGGAAAAGGCTGTGCTATAAATAGTGCTGTGTGTTTGCCTGCGCTGAGGCAGAAATGTAAGGTTTCATAGCTCGGACTGAAGACCCTGGTCATGTCAGAGCCAGGGGCTGACACTTGCCTTTATGCTTGTGCTCTGATGTCTGTTTTGTTTTCTGATACAGTCATTTATTTTAAATCAGTTTGAATACGTTACATCTTGAGAAAGAATCAAGATCTGGCATAGACAAGTTAACTTGTCTCTGTAATCTCGTCCAACTGTTTTTCCATAAAACATGCGTATTTATGGTATTTTCTATCAGACCCTAGGAAAAAAACACAGGCAAATTTAACAGCATGTTTTGATGATAGACATAAATATGTTAAGCCCTCGAGAAAGCAGCAATAGGCAGCTCAGCAAAGGATGCAAGCACCATTTCTGCAGTTGCTGCATAGGAGCATTTCTTACTGATTTGAATGAGACTGTTCAGACACACCAGCTGCGTAATCAGACACTAAATCTGGCACGATAATGACTGGATGTGGTCTAATTGGGAGGATCAAAAACTTAATTAGTTAACAGGGGGAAAAAGGACACCTATAAGCAAAAGAGTAGCAGGGTGATTTCTTCACTATACGTGCCGCATTTTTGTGCAATTTGTTACCTGTCAGTAAACAAAATCTATTAGTACAGAACATGAAAGGTAGAAAGTCAGAGAAAGACGGATGTAGATTCAATATATTCCAAGTGTAAAGATAGACCAAGACTAGCTAAATTATTATCTGTCTCTATTTTTCCTTAAGAAATACTCAGAACAATCCTTTTGATTTTTTTCAACAATTTTCTGATCCTCTACATTACCTTAGCAGAGCAGATGATTTTTTCACCTCTGCTTTAGATTGTGATCAGTATCTTCACAACCATCATCAAAAGGAGGTTTTTCCCTACTCATATTTACGAAGACACATTTGCCTTTATCTATTCAAATGGATTTTCTAGCAAAATTAGGCTGTGTTTTTGTCTTTACAGGTGAACAAATGAAGCCGGGCAGGAATGGGACAGATTTGCTTTACATGACATACATAATTTCTGTCCTTAAAATACTGCTTGGTCATGGGATTTTTGCTTTCTTTGCATTCCGCATATCACCCTGGATGTTCCCAGCTCCATGCTAGGAGCTCAGCACCATTTGTTCCCACGCTAGCCTACAACTGAATATGCTCTTGAAGCACGTCAAGCCACATGGGTGCCCTGGAGGCAACCATCTCCCTGTGAAGCAAAAGAGGACACTGCTGCCTGCGAGGCTCCTGGCTGCCCCCGGTTTCACTGCCTCAACCTCTCCCACCACCTCCACGATTCTACCCAGGCAACCTCTGCTCATTCAAGGCCCCAGAGAATCCTCATTCAAGTCTCTTCTCTGTCCAAGGGACTTCAGAGTTTCAAGTGACACCAACAGAAGGCTGATGAGGCCAGAGGAAGAGCCATCCATGACTCCCACTGTGACATGTGGGAGTGCAGACCCAGCCATGCAATACTTTTGAGCCTGCTCAGTGCAAGCACTTAAATGATAGTGAAATTTGATCATAAAACTTCAGACCACAGGTTCTGAGCAGCAACACCGATGGGTGCAGCTGATTTTGTGGATCCAACTTGAAAATGTGGCACCTGCAGACTTCTCTTAGTCAGGAAAGGAGGCAGTGGAAGAAGGACCCAGACCTCCCTGGTCCAGGACAGCGCTCCATCAGAAGGTACAAGCCCTCCCTCCCCTCTCTGGTGGCACCCTTGGCTCTAGATCACGTCTCCCCGGCCATTGGCCATTCACGTGGGAGTGCTGTACAGAGGCGCTTTGTGAAGGGACTTTGCATAAGGACGAAGCATCAGCGTGGGTAATTTGTTAGTCTTTGCAGTAGCTGCGGGGAGTTGTACTTAGGAGACTCATTGCATTTGTCTTAAGCTGGAAAATACACACATAATGATCAAGGACAAGTCTCCTTCATTAGTCAGAACAGGAGACCTCCTGTTCCCAAGGTCTAAGTGAATATCTGGTCCAAGTGCTAAGGGTTTTCGCAGGGCATAAACAGTGATGTCATTGGAGATGAAGCAGCTTCTTGGTCCTCAGCTGCCATAGGAGCATCCATGGCTGCTGAAATAACCCTTTGAAGAACTTTGGAGCCTCCTCCCCATCCCCCTCAGGGCACTGTGGAATGGTTTTAATTGGAAGCAGATGTGCAATGTGGTAGGTAGGAGCAGGCGTCTGCTCAATGTGAGCTCCTAGTAAACAACTCCTGTACAATGACTTTGAAAGGGAAAAATACCATGATTCAAGGGAAAGGATTTAAAATTAGACTAGTACTCACTCATGGTCAGTTGACTGGTGCATTAGACTTGCCAACACTCCTTACCAATTATTCAGAGTCAAGAATATTATCTTCTCTGTTGCTTGATAGATTTTGGATGGAGCATTCACCTTCAATGTATAGGTCATGGAGAGATTTCCAGGTCATCACTCCCCTTGCAAACACTTTTCCAGTAAGGTGGCCTTGAAAGTCATAGAGATGTACTGTTGGGAATGATCCGTTTTAGTTTGAATCGGGAAGGGACTTTTAGCTCAATATTAGAAACTCCATTTTGATTTCAAAAAGAATACTTGGGACAAGTCTGGTTGCAGGAGATTTTTCAATTTTTTTCTGTCACATTGGATCCGCCAGGTTACTGTCATCTGGGTTTGTGGAAGGTGTTAACAGCTGCATCACACAGATCTACAGTTATCAAGGTGCATGAGGTCGCTGTACATTTGCCCCACACTTCACTGAAACCCCTCTGTCCCCCAGTATCCCAGTAGCTATACTTGGACACAAGCGAGGCAATCACTAGGCAATCTGTGTGGCAGAGAATTTAAACCACAACTCTTCTGCTTTCAGATGCATGGGTTAAAAGACAGGAATGTGCAATAGGGGACACAGACTGAGAAGTCCTGAATGTAAAACTGTTTGCACACTAAATCACTGGGAAAACATTTCCTCAGCCTCGTTCCAGCTACTGGAAAGAGGAGTTACGCTTTTGTGAGCATAGGATCAATTGTGTCACCATGTCCTGCTCCTTACTAGCATTAACGAGCTTTTCATGCCTTTTGCTTTGTTGTTCCTTGAAAACTATTGAGCAGATTTTATTCCAGTTCTTATTCTGGCTGGCTCAGTATATTCCATGGGAGAACCTTTAGCGAGGCAGTGCTACTAAGCTCAGCAAAGTAAATAACTTAAGGATTAAAACTCGACTCGAAAGCAAATGCTTTATGCATGTGCAAAATGCAAGAAATTTAGAGAAAGTTGCAAACCAGAAGTTCTAATAGGTGTAATTTAATAGTCACAGGAAGGAAGTGACGTTTTAAAGGTGGGAAATGCAGCTTACTGCAGACTGCATTTTCTAACTGTCACACCAAAACTGCAACTCCAAAGTCAATTTGTGCCAAAAGAACAAGCTTCCCTGCTTGCTTCTCAACCAAGAAAATCAGAAAACAAAGTTGATTTGAAAAACAAAATTAAACTCAGTCCATTTCATTGTGTAAGTGGTTTAAAGGAAAAAAAAATCCAAAAGCAAACAAAAACCACATGCTGATGAAACAGAAGACCAAAACTCTCATTTCTGAAAGTCCTCCTTTAAGTAACAAATTCAGTTTAGCTATTCTATGATGTTATTAGTAAAACTGCTAAAGGCATTTCTACATAAAAATGAAATTGTGCACATGCCCAAATATTCTCTTTTATGCTATTTTGGTGACATAACTCCCTAATGTCTTGCTTTGAAAAGCCTAGTATTTTCCAGTGCACTGAATAGATTGGCTCTAACTTGAACATCAAAGAGTAACCTTCACATTCATCGATGAAAAGTGACAACCGATTTTATTGACTGTTTTCATTATAACACATGACAGTGGGAATATTTTTCACTGTTAAGAGTTTTGAATGGAAGAAAAGTGCAGTTAGTCTGAGTTCCTTACATTCATTAGAAGCAAGACTATTGAAACCATCAACATTTACAATGACACATAAGCAAACACCAGAATCAGTGCCAATAAATACACAGAGTACCAAAATAAATATTTACAGAATTAAAAATATAACAAACACTGATTAGTATATCCTTGTGAACTGCCCGGGAAGAAAGACACCTATTGCTATCAGTTAGATTGTAAGTACATTAAGAATACAGTGATTTGAGGAGACATGTACTCATCAAAGTTTGTAGAGGTGGAAAGGAGCAGAGTGTGTCTAACAGTCTGTTATAAAAACACCCCCTGGAATGTTGTGAGCTTTCATTAAAAAAAAGTTGGTGCACCCAGACTCACCAGATTATTACCAAACCTTTTAGATGAGAAGAGTGGGGAGTTCCGGCTTTACTCACTCATTATCTCAAATAGGTCATACGCTACCTTACAGGAGGTGGCTGACACAAAAATTACAAGGAAATATTGTAATTAACAGTGGTCTGTCAGCTATATCACATCTTACAGAAACAGGCTAAGTGACTTCTAACAGGAAACACATGTCCCCTTCAGCACACAGGAAACACCAAGAGCGTTGGTTTCTCCGATGCAGTCCCTGCTACCCTTTCCTCAGGCACACCATGATGTTTAAGTAGAGTTGGGCTGTCAAAAAAGTCTAAAGCCATGCTGTATTTTCTGGGTTTATTGAATCTGCATTTTCCATCACCCACATTTATACCTCATCCCCCATTTCAACAGGACCCCAAGCTTCCACACCAGAACTTTTCTGAGATAGTCTATTAACAAACAGAGCAGGGAAAATTCAGATGGAGCCAAGTTATGGGCACTTCACTCAATAAAAACCAACAGCACTAACAGATCCACTGATTTCAGAGAGAATACTGCTGGAATGAGATACTGTCTAGCTGTTACAATTTCACCCATGGCAAAGGATTTATTTTAATTTTACGAAAAAGCAACCACTTTAGTTTTGCTCCCCCTTTTGAAAAGCAGGATGATGTTGCTTAGTACTTGTTGGTGCTGCTGCACAATGTGTCTTACACTCCCTCCCCACTTGTCCTTGGGCTGCAAGGGTGCAGCCAGAGATCATCACTCTGCCTAGGGCTTGGGTCTTCGCATTTTCCTGGCAAAATGAGGATGGAAGAGCAGTGAGATGCTATAGGTGCTGGGCTACATGGGATTTGTGGATGTTTCTGTGCTGAAACTGCCTTTAGAAACTAAGACACTGGGCACTGCTCAGGTGTTGAGAGCAGTCACACAGTAGTCCACCTGCAGGGGCACTGGCTTCGGCATGCCCGAACTCACAGTGGTCCCTGACCCAGTGTAACACAGCAACCCAAGCAAGCATCAGTGCAAGAAAAAAAGGATATAGATTTTTTTAGGCATATGTGTAACTTTCTTTTTCCGCAAGGACAGGAGGTCCAGGCCTTGCTTTCATCCCATCTCCCAGATGCCCTATCAGCACTCCCACCCCAGCACAGCACCACCACCCTGCCTTTTCCTGCTGCTGTCCAGGGCTGCCACCTCCACATGGCTTGCACCCCTCTGCTGGCACCACATGGCAAGGTTGGACAGCAAATTCTGCCAGTGACTTGGGGTGCCTTGCTGCCCCCGTCCACACGGTGCAGGTGAGCTGGGACACACCTTCCCCTCTGCTGCCATTAACTGAGAATTACATTTTAAGGTCAGCCTTAATTCAAAGCAGATATAACCAATTTTCTTTTACAAGCACATTATGTTCAAAGCTTCCAATGCATCTGCATAAAAAGCCCATGGAAACAACCTGATACTGATTTAGCAACTGTTTTGATGCAACATCATCCAAAATAATAAAAATCTGTTAAAGATCTTACCATTCAGTCCCCACATACATTCTCCCTAATGACACATTAAAAATGTGGCTGTGCAATAATTAAAGGGAGGCTTCATTAGTTACCATATCAAAACCATGAACAATGACAAAATAAGAAGGGGGTTTAGAGCTCTGGAAAGAATCTGGTCCTGTTTTTGCCATCAAGAGTTAAAATAAGGAAGGCAGTGATTGTGTTAGCTGTAATTTAAACATGCTGAGCACTGGAGTTATGTGAAGGAGTGCAGCTTGTTAAGATGAAAAACAATGGAAAGACATGTTTTGCATTCAGATCAGTGAAAACACTACCACAGTAATATAAAAGACTGCACAAACACCTGAATAATGTTAATCTTAAAAAAAAAAGAAAAAAAGGAAGACTTGTTTAAGAAACACTATCTATTTCCTTAAGATTAAGAGATTAAGGACCTCTGACAGTTCTTACTGCAGTCAGTGGAAGCTTTGTCACAGCAGAACTGGACCATGGAAAGAGATTGTCCTGTTGGCAAATGCCAGTTTTCCAGCTTTGTGGCCATAGCTGGATTACCTTTTATTGCAGAGCATTTCTTGGATGTGATGTCAAAGTAGGCAAAGCAATCTTCTTTTAGCCATTGCTACAAGAAGCCTTTCAGCCTGGCAGTTTAAACTCTTTGCCCTGTGAGGTGCATAACCTTTTCCTCTCTGTACTACAACTTTGGCTCTATTTATTTAAGTATGTACATAAAGGATAAAGGAAAGCAGTTCTTACCAAAGATAAAGAAAATCTGGGCACGGTCTCCATAACAAACAGCTCCTGGGCTTTCCTACAAGAGTGATCTGCTTCTCTGCTACATTTACTAAATTGTCCACAACAGGAAAGTGGAGGAAGGTATTCCATGCTATGCAAAATACCACTCAACATCCTCACTCATGTGTATGAGATCACACAGCAGAGATCTCCATTTTAAGTATCTTTGCCGCTTATTGTAAGGGGGAGACCAAGAAGTAGAAGCAAAGACCTCCTGAAGAGGAGGCATACTGGCAGCAGCTCCTCTTTTCTAGTGCTGGAAGGCTAGATCAAAAATCTCAGTTTCCCAAGCAACTGCAGTATGGCTGAGAAGGAATGAGAGACATAAAAGGGAAAAAAACAGGTCCTAGGCAATAGTACTCACTGTTTTAGGTGGAGAAGCCTTCTAAGGCAAGAAGAGTTTTAACAACCTGATTTTGCAGGATAAAGGTCCCCATTATGTGGCTCAAGTGGTTATAGCTATTATTCCTTCGCATATGACAAGTTTTTCCATTTCTCTCTATGTGAAATGGACCTAGGAAACACCAAATCAGTGCTGAATGTTCCTACCCGACATGCTCACAAGGAAGACAAGATATGAACTAATGATGAGTAAAAAATTCCTGTAAGTTAAATTAAAAATAAATTGTCCCCTGAAAACAAACAGCAAGACAGACTGAGATACCTCCTGCTCACAGTAAACAGCATGTGGATTCATGATGAGAGAATCCTATCATCCCATCCCTCAGTGGAAGGGAGAGATGTTCAGCAGGAACCAGTCCCAGGCCACTGGAGACAGCTGACAGTGTATTCTCAGCACTGAGTCTCAGAACAGTCAGCTGTTGTGCAGTTCTGCTCGGACACGTGGGGTTATGTCATCATAATAAAAACATAAACAAAGGGAGGGAAAAAAAGAGAAGCCAAAATAAAAACCAAAAACAAACCCTGCAGAAGCTGTCATGTGTAAACTGCCAGGACTCATTTCTGCAGTGTCTTTGAGTTGGTGTCAATTTCTTTTTCCAAGACAGAAGCCCCAGCCTTTCATATCAGTAACTACAAAAATACATTTTCAGGCCACCTTGCCTAGAATCTCCCCCGTTGCGGCTGTTGGATAACCATCTGTCTTGTAAGTGGCTATTGTTACTGTGATCTGTCCCTTTCATACCATTATCTTCCTGAAAAGCCTTTGCTGAAAGTAGTCCATTAGAGCAAGGAAAGAAAAACCTCGGTGCATGGCCACGCAGCAGAATCAATGGCTCCCTTTGATCTGCAAGCTCAGTCAGCACTACAAATTTAAGAAACAACAAGGTTTTGCTTTGCTAAGCAAAGCCTGTTAATTTGGCTCATCTGCACTCATAGCATCTTACTGAAAATGTCATCTGTATCAGATGTTTTAAGACTTTGGTGCAATATTCGCTTAGCTTAGATAAATAATTTAGTAAGATTCATTAAAAAATAATCAGCGAATTAATTTTCATAGTGTACATCTATGCACGTAATTTTTGAAATTCAGTCCTCTACTACCCTGAATGGCAGTGAGGATATTCACAGTGGATGAAGAAAATGCTGGTTATTGATGGAATAAGACTGAACATAGTTTTTTCTTATTCTAGTCATGGAATTTCCTCTGAAATATACTATGAGTGTTTAAGTCCTATTACTGGCAAGAGCAAAATGCATACACACTACATGGAAAATAAGACCTTTTATGTCTGTTGCAGGCCACACATTTAGTACAGGAAACTTAGCTCCTATCATGAAAAAACAAGTCCACAAAAACCTAATTTCATGCTACTGAAAGAAATCTCTTGTGCTGATATAAAGGACAGGAGTGTATACCACTGAAATCACTGTAGATAGCTATAAAACACTATGCAATATATAGAAAAATCCTAAGAACATACAAAATTTACCAGTAGGGACCTGAAAGTGCAAAGAGTACACGTAACTAAATACCAAGTCCTGATCTGTAAAATCCTTTATGAACGACATACAGCTGGTAATTACAAAGCATCATTCAGACCACCAAATAACAAATGAAACAAATAAAGAAAAATATTCTTTAAGAAAATCAAAAAAATGACAGCATTGGGAATGTTATCTTTGGGACTCAGAACACCATTTCTACCTCAATACCTACCAAAGCCAAGGAAAATATATGCTTGAACAGGGTAACATAAATAAGAATGCAAGCTACCACAAAATGCCTCAGGACTATTACCTCTTTATGTCTCAGCCTTTAAATCCAGCAAGCCATTAACTTTTTGTTCTTAGGCATCTCACAGTATTTTACAGGGATCTTTCAGGAATTATATATAGGTCTAAAGAAAGCCTTTGAACTTCCTTTCAATGATTGTTTTAGGCATTGTGTGGAGTTATACAAATATATTTGTATGAAAATTGAAAGCCCTAGTAAATATTAGATCTTCTATTACCTTTCAAAATAAAAAGCATAGATGGCTTAAAGACAAAAGTGAATTTTAGAAATACAAAGTTAATTTGAACATTAAATTGTATCTTTACTCTCACACAACCATTACCCTGAATCGACGTCAGTATGTCGCAATGATTCAAAATACTGACGCCCCACTACCAGCTACTTTCCCATTTTCCTTTTAAGGAGATGATTGTCCTTAAAATATGTACATAGCAAGCAGCCAAACAAACCACCAAGAGATTTGCAAAATGTACTTACACTGGGCATGTGACAGAAAGCTTGAGGGAGCGGCTGGGGAGCACCTGGACTGGGCAGCTGCCCTCCCACCCACGCTCCTCTGCCAGCCCAGGGCTCCTCGCTCCAGGGGTTAGCACCGAGGAGGAGGCCGCCCGCCACCACGCAGAGGATGGAGGAAAAACGTGGCAGAAAACAAAGGAGAGAGAGAAGAATGAAGGGAAGCCAAAGCATTTTAATGATGATTCGTGTTAGTTAGGTGAGAGGGAGTTAAGTCTAGTGTCACACTATTGGTTTCTCAATACAGACATGCCACAATGCAAACAAAACACATAGGATGAATAATTTGACACACAGAAGTCCTGTGGAGATGGCAGCTGGTATCTCCTAGTGGGTTTAAAGATGTACCACTCCTATTACCTGTACTCAGTGCTTCCAGTTTTTATGGTACTACCACCACATCCTCCCTCCCTCTCAACTTCCAGTACCCTATAGAATCTCTCAGCACAATTTGTCCTTAGAACAAAATGGAGAATTATGATTTTTCTGCAGAGTTGTCATGCAAGGAAAGATGCATCCCTTACAGTCAAACAAAAACAAAAGAACAGGAAAAGGAATGTCATGTTTAGGGCTGAGGAACAGGATAATATTCCGTGTTCTGTACATACATCCTTTTGAGGGTGTTTCAGCTTTGAGTTTCTAAAATGCACAAGTGGAGTCAGACCAAATGCAAATCCCTTTCTCAGGCAAAGAAAACCATTGCCAGCGTGTTTGGAGGCAGATCTGGAGCACAGCCCCCAGCCTGTGCGTGGGAGTGCTCACACGAGTGTGAGCGTGCACGGGGAGCGCTTTAGCGGGCGCACGGACCCTGCCAGGAGCTGTGTGCTCACCGCACATGCATATGTACAACACGTCTGTGTGAGTGGGCACATAGGGAACCACACACGTACACATCAGAAAGAAAACACAAAATTATCCTCTTTGAAGTGTATTAAGGTTCTTAAACCATGAAAACAGGGGCTGGTCAGGGAAACTAACACTTTCACTGGGGTGCTGCAACTCAGTATTAAATTCTGCAGTGATTTCAAAACTGGATGCCAATTTCACCTTTGTGACTTTAAGGTCATTTCCCCAGTGAACCATGAATCATGCATATACATATATACAATTCTTATTATGGTATTTCCTGGCTTTTTATGGTTTGCCTATAACCTTAATATCCTTCAAATGAATATTCTGTATATTTATTTTCCTTTTTTTCTTTCGATTTAAGAGACAATAAAACCAACTGCTATGTAAGATCAGACCCATTAGCTTCAATGACATGAATTTAGGATTCTCTGCATTATATAGACATGTATATTTTTAAAATGTATATTATTTTTTAGATACACTGGAGCATATATTTTATATTAACTGTGGTCTGATGATTAAATACTTATATCAAAATATTTTGTAAATACATAATATTTACCTTTAGACTTCAGTGATTTTTAGAGCTTTTTCAGTGTATCATAAAAATATGTCCTCAGGCACATTAAAACCCTATTATATTTCTTTGAAATGTTGCCAATGCCCATGTACAGTAGCCACCATTCAAAAATGTCATGGCCATTAATACATTTCTCCTAAGACCCAAGCTCATCAGACCATTTTATGTACCACTAGCTTACCATATTTTTTTCTCTCTTAAAGTAAAATTATTCTGACATTATTGAGAATGAAAATAAAAAGCAACGAGAACCCAAGCTTTCTTTAAATAGTCAAAAACTAATTTTATATATTTTAAAAAATAATACTTAAAAACACGCTTCTTTGCTGGGTTCCTTCTCGGTAAGGTGTAAGCCCAGAGCAACTTTGTCTAAACCCCTGAAAATAGAGGTTTGCAGTGGCAGTGCTGTCAGAACATCAGCTCTGAGCCATGGAATGTGCCACTGGAATAAGATCAGCACTTTAGACTTACTTATCTGGGGATGCATGAGCCCATACAAACCAGAGTTTTTCTCTAATTTAAGGTACTTACACAAAGTTCTGTCCTTTTAGAACTGTAAAATTATCTACCTATAAAAACTAACTCTTGCTTAAACTCTAGGTAATAAGGACAGGTGATTTTCTTTTTTTATAAAAAATCTGCTAAAACACATATATATTTACACACGGCGAGCAAGTTATTGTATAAATGTGGACAGTGTGTATATATTGGCATTTAGTAAAATGTTTCCCTGAACCTGATTGTATGCATTACTGGACAAGTATTGATGTAAACATCTGAACCTACGTCAGGTGTCTCTGTTACCCATTTACATCAGACCAGATCAAAACCAACCAGACAGACAGACAAACGAAAATATGTTTTCCTATTAGACAAGTCCACCTAACTCCTTAGTTTTATCTCCTGCACACGAGTCAATCAAGTCTGCTGCTGAGCAGTGTTCTCATTCCTACAGCAGGTAAAATACCTGTTAGGTGGGCTGTTTTCTGCTTGGCAGTTTTTTCAACATCTCGTAGAGCAAACATCCTTTCCAGAGCCAGCCAGGCACCCACCCTCTACTCCTCCCCGAGAAATGATTAAAAGATAATTGTATTGGAGAACCTCTCATGTCGCTCCTTGTAACTCTGTTCCCTTGAAGAACTCATGACATGGCTTTGCATGAAGAAGGATGGTCATAATCCAAGCCCTGCTTCCAGAAAGGCATGTAAAAATGAACCTCCCCAGTGTTTAGTGTTGCAGAAAAAAGATACAAATGTAAAAAAAAAGTGCTCAAAAAGAAGTTGACTTTTTATATGCAGCCATACAGTCTAGTAAGAAGAGACTCAGAAGTGCAGGCCCACGGAGTACAGTGAAGGAAGCCTTTTAGGTGACTCTCTTCAGGTGATGCAAAACTAATTCATTTTCTGTGGTCTCCTATGCAGACTTTCCCACACTGACTTCGTTCTGTCTTTGTCTCCACCTCTTACCCAACTACTTTTTGGCACTGTCCTGGTATGTGGCAGTTTTCACTGTTGTCCCTACTATGCCCCTGTTACTGACCCGGCGTACCAGTACTTTGGAGACGGGGATTTTTGTTCTGTGCATCTCACTTTTGGCCAGGTGATGGTGTGCGACATGATGGCTGTTACTGGCATCTGCTCCATGGCTGGCGGGATGCGACGAGAGGTGTTTAATGCTGATGGGTATTTTGGAGTCCTTCGCTGTGCTTGAGGGTGTTTTCAGTGAGCTCACGGTCGTTATTGGAGACACGGGCTTGGAGCGTGGCACACTGGGGACTTCATTCGTAGGCCCCGCTGGTGGGTTCTCATCCGGCTCAGCATAGAGGTCGTAAAGAGCATCCCCACTGTAGATATCCCTGGGAATGGTTTCCTTCTGGATGCTTGTGGAACTATCTTCCTCGGGACCAGGGGTGGTGGAATCCCAGTAGCCTTCATCGCTGTTTGGGACACCCTCATGCTGCTCCTTTTCCCTGCCCTTCTGCTCCTCTTTGTGGTTCAGGTGAATGGTTATCTGGTGGAGGCCACCACGTTTCACCATCACCCTATTCTGGGCCCCCTGGGTACCTCGGGTCTCCTTCAAGCCCTCGGGCTTCTTTGTCCCTCCTCCACTTCCTCCTCCTTCAGTCTGAGTCTCGTCTGTCTGCGAAAGCATATCCCAGAACTCCTGCAGGCAGGTGTCATCCACCTGGTCGGGGCTGGCCATCTCCTCCCCTCCTCCCTGGTAGGCCACCATGGTGGGGTGCTTCTTGGTGGCACCCAGCTTGCTGGGCCCGGGGGTGCTCTTCTCGCAGACGCCACTCCCGCCGCCCACATCCTCCTCATGGTCCGCAATAATATCTCCGCAGCCTGTAAGAGAGTCAAAGCTTTTCAGTGAAGTCACGTCAGCAAACATCAAACAAATACGATCAATCGATTGCTCTGAGGGTGGATCAACAGAGGAAGGGTCAGGGGCGGCTGCCGTCTCTTGACCGCTATCACAGTGAGGTTCAACAGGGGGGATAGTCGTTATTGGAATGTCACCTGTTATCGCCGCATCCTTCGCGGTCCCAACCTCTCCGGCGGCCGGCTCCGGTCGCTCGCGGCTGAGCTCCTCGGGTGGCCGCACGGCGGCGGGCGGCTCCTCCCGGGGCGGGGGGCTGCTGGCCCGCGGCTCCGCG
>VZTE01006369.1:627532-684591 GCA_013397775.1 Eulacestoma nigropectus | reverse complement strand
GTCTCCTCCTTGATGCACTCCAGGCTGGCGGTCAGGGACCCCGGCATGATAAGGCCGGACGGGATGTCCGAGGTTTCCCCCCTCTCCTCCTTGCCGTTTTTGTCCTTTTTGTGCCACCGCATGCTGCTGAAGATCCCCTTCAGCCCCTTCTTTTGTCTGCCGCCGGCCCGCGGCTCCGCGCCCTCCGCCTGCCTGCCGTTCTTCCTCAGCAGCGAGAAGAAGCTGTGCGACTTGGCCACCGCGCTGCCGGCGGGGCCGCCGAGGCTGCCGGCCGGCCGCTCCTGCGCCTCGCGGCTCTGCGGGTCGCCGCCGCCCGGTTCCTCCTTCTTGCTGCTCTCCAGCACGGCGTCGGCCAAGCCGTCGTGCGTCCGGCTCCGCACCATCCCCGGCTTGCCGGCGCCCTTCCCCTCCCCGCCTCTGCTCCGCACCCCGAAGATGCTCGGCATGGTGCCCCCGGACTTCCTCCTCCTGAAAAGCTTGAAGGCGGTTTTGTTAATCCTCCCCGACGGCTGCTCGGCGGCCGGGTGCTCGGCACAGTCGCACTGCGAGTCCATTTCTGCCTCTGCCGCTGCCGCCGCCGCCGCCGCGGCTTCCCCTCCGCCGCGGAGCGCGGTGCGATCNGGAGGGAGGGAGGGATGGAGGGAGGGAGCGGGGATAAGCCGCTTTCCCCCCGCCGCCGCGGGCCCGCGCCAGGCGGCCGCCGCCGCCCGTTCCGAGCCGCCCCGCGCCGCCGCAGCGCCCCCGCCCCGCGGCCCTTACATAACGCGGCCCCTGCCCGCCGCCCGCCGCCCCACGCCGCCTCTCCCGCGCACAGCCGGGCTCTCGGGTGCCCCGGGAGGGTGCCGCGCCCGGGCGGGCAGAGCTCGGCTTTTATTTATGAGAGCGTTCTGCATCGCCGCTGTGTCCTGCCGGCACGGTCGCACCGCGCTCTGGAGCGCGGGCGTTGCGTGACTGAAGCCGTGGGCTGGGGGATGCAGCGAAGCGCTCGCAGCTCTGACAGAAAGCGGGGGCCGGGGGCGCTGGGGGCTGGTGGCGGTCTGCAGGTGCCAGTGCACCACAGGGCAGGGACAGATGGGTGGGAAAATGGGACACACAGACCGAACCTGTTAAGTAAATACTTCCGGGGGCAGACGCAAAGGATCTCCCCTCTCCCCCTGTTTTCCCATCTCCCGCCTCGCCGGGATGACTCGCACCGTCCCCGTGTCCCTCTTTCTCCGCAGTGCCCGGGGCCACATGTGCCCGCTGCCGACGACCAGAGGGGAGCAGTGGTACAAGCTGGGGCACAGCCCAGCCCTCACCCCAGTCGCCTCCCCTGCCATGGAGGGGGAGCACGGTGGCAGCCCCTACACAAACCTTTTCCCGGCCCCTGCATCCACTGCACACAGTCATGGCACCCAAATCATACCCATGTCGAATTGCCACCAGCGGTGATGGCCAGCCATCCAGTCACATCAGGATGGCTGGTGTCACCCTGACTACAAAACTCCTAACTGGCTGCAAATCTATCCCAGGTGAGAATGGAATGGAATAGAATAGAATAGAATAGAATAGAATAGAATAGAATAGAATAGAATAGAATAGAGCAGTTCAGTTGGAAAGAACCTACAGTGATCACCCAGCCCAACTGCCTGACCTGATGGCTGAAAGCGTGTTATTAGGGGTATTGTCCGAATGCCTCTTAAACGCTGACAGACTTGGGGCATCACCCACCCCTTTAGAAAGCCTGTTTTAGTGTTTACCACCCTCTCACTAAAGAAATGCTTCCTATTGTCCAGTCTGAACCTCCCCTGGTGCAGCTTTGAATCATTCCCATGCATTCTCTCACTGGATACCAGGGAAAAGAGCTCAACACCTCCCACTCCGCTTCCCCTTCTCAGGGAGCTGAGGAGAGCAGAGAGGTGGCCTCTTAGTATAATTTTCTCCAAACTAGACAAACCTGGCCCAAATAACCCACCCTGGGCTCCAGACTCGCTGAACACCCAGCTCTCTCTCAGCAGGGTTGTTTCAGCTTGGGGCAGTACTCTGCACCAGAGCTGCAGAGCAGACCTGCTTTCACCCAGCGCTGTAATAGTGCCTGTGCCCTAGCAGCCTGGCTGTGCCATACAGCACCAGTCTGGGCTCCTCACTACAGAAACTCTTGTCTCAGTTTAAGCTCTAAATGCAAGTGAGAACCACTAAAGAGAAGTCGTGTGGGCCCACTGGCATGGGGCTCCCTTTGAAGTCAGTAAAAGGCTTTGCCATTGACTTTACTGCTGGAGGAATTAGTTGTGGGTTTGGGTGTTTTTTTAACATCATCAGACATTCATTGCACTCTCCCACGAGAGCAGGTTGAATTATCTGTTGTGAATAATTTATCCAGTGAATTTAGTCCTGTTCATGTATAAAAAGTGCCATTTGCATTCAGAATTAGAAGTGTTCAGTAAGAGCAATATGAGTGAGCACAGCATTCAACTTACAGGTCTCTTCTGCCTTCTGCAAGAGACAGAGGAAAGGACAGATGAGGCAGGAATCAAGATATTGGCTGGAGGAGGAGTGAGTTACATCTTGCAGAGTACAGTTTGTAAATGTGCCCAGCACCCAGAAGCCACAGAGACAGGAGACAGACCAGAACCATGACCCAGAGGTTCAAGTTCCTCACCTTGACTGTGCCTCCATCAATTGTACCATGTCATGAGTTTCCCCATTACTTGGTCATATTTCTGCTCTTTACACAGATGAAGGAAACTTGACAAAAAAGAGAGAATACCAAATGCTCTTGAGAAAATGCAAATACAAAGAGCCAGGCATACTTTCAGAATTTGAAAGAACAAACCCTGATCACGTATCTTGGGAAAAAATGGGTGAAAATGCTGACAAGTAAGACTTGGCCACATGACTCAAATTGTCAGTTTTTGCACTTTCATCCTGGTGCTTTGCTACATTTCACCAATCCTTTATATTTCTCCAGTTCTTCTTATAAGCATTGAGTCCAATGGAAGGAGACTCAGAGATCCAAAAGGCAGAGGAGAGATGACTTAATGCTTCACAGCTGTATGGAACAGACAACTTATTGTGCCTTCTTTCTTTTTGTGTCAATACTTGTGGCTATGACAGAAAGAGTGGGCTTTCAGCTTGTTTTTCAGCCAACTTAAAATCCAGCTGTTAATGGAGAAAAGTGACTTGAAGTCAACCTGAAATTACTACTTGGGAAATGTTTTGACAAATTGATTTTTTTTCTACACATTTGGGTTCAATACTTTTTGCACTTTAAAAAATATTATTTAAATAACCTTGAAGTACCTCTGGAAATGGATAGTCATTCTAAAATGAAATGGTAAAGCACTGAATTTTGAAAGGGACAAATTAAACATTCCCATTTTTTATCTTTTAGCATTTTGTTTTAACCTGAAGACATCTGTGGATTCATCATGAACTTATGACATGCTTTTCAGTCCTCTGAATTACAGCAGGGATTTCTTTATGGCTTCCCTTCATCTCTGTAGGTCTGAAATGGAAGTCTGCTTCTGACAGTGAAAAATGTCATAACTCTACATGCCTGGCAAGGAGGAAGAACGACTGACAGACACCTTGCAAAGTGAAAACAAATGAGGAGCTCTAATTTAAAAGCACAGAGAGACTTGGAGCCAGCAGGGAGTTCTTGATGACATGCAGACGAGGGGCAGCTGAGACACTGTGGAGGGAGAGCTGTTTCTACTGCATTCCCTCCTCAACTTAGCTTAGCCTGAGGGGCATCTGATATGGTGGAAGAGCTCCCATGCTGAGCTGCGTGGCACGGCCACACCAGCAGGTTTTATTCTAGCTAAAGGGGATTTCAAAAAGGGTCTGTTCTCCAGGGTGGATTTTTTTCATGTTTAGATTGAGTATAAATGAAGAAAACCAGACAAGAAACACTATATTAAAAATTATGCAAGAACGTGTAATATAAAAAAATATGGCATTTATAGGTATACATTTTTTTACAGAGATTAAGGACTTTGTCATGAAGGCTATCCTCTCCTTGTTTCCTGGACATACCCTACAGCTACTTTGGGCTGCTGATTGAATGTTACTGTCACAGAGTGCTGGTCCAGCTCTCATCCTTGGCTCCACCACTGACCTATGCCATGATCCTCAGGAAGCCAGGGCTTTGCTCATTTCCGACGACCGTGCCTTCTCCAGTGACCCATGGGCACCACAGTCCTGTCCCAGCCTCAATCCCTACAGAGTGGCGGAGCCGCAGGGGCACCCCCGCCGCTGGAGCCGTGGGGTGGAACAGCAGGATCTGCGGTAATTACAAACCAGCTGCAGAGCCTCACCCTGCTTTCTCCCCAGTCATTACACCACACAGATGCTCTCAGTTGCCCCGAAGACTGCAGTCTGTGGCACAGAATGGATACTGAATACCATCCTAGGATTCATCATGTGTGAATTAGTGATGGGAGTGACAGGTAGCAAACCATCTTGTACCTCATTTTGACAGAAGCCCCAGGTTTTTGGTATTTCAAGGCTGCCTCACGTGCTGAATGGGAGCACTGGGCACAGGGTGACAGGACAGAGGTGTTAGAACACCTCTGCAGGAGTTTTTCACTTCATGCTTCATTCCTGTGAAGCTTCAGTGACTCCAGAGAGTCAGGAGCAACCCTCTCAACATAAGCTCAGTTTTAAACCAGATTTTACCTGGTTTTTGCTGAAGTGCTTTACCTTTTTTTTTTTTTATTAGAATTCTCTATGGTTGTATTTCACCCACCACATATACTATAGGATCATAGAATTGTTCAGGTCAGAAAAGACTTTTAAGACCATTGAGTACCACTGTTAATTGTACAGATGCATATATAATTCATGGGGCTCAAAGATGCTACAACAATTTAAAACTTGTAGGTCTTCTTAATGATAAGCAGTGAATCTAAATCACAGAATGTGAATTGCAAGACTTTGGCTGGCACAGTGCCTGCATCTAGGCCCCAGCTGGTAATGGGAGAAAGTCAGCAGGCTTTTAGAAAGCAATAGATAATTACCTTGCCAGGATCTAGAATTTAAGGATGAGTGCAGGGAGGCCCAGAGCAATAACATGTCCATGGGGAAAACAGGCCCACTACCTGAAAAGTTACTTTGAACACAGCAGTTACTTTTTACATGATTAGGTGTGCTACTGCACTGTTAAACCCTGCAATGCATTACCAGAAAATGGAAGAGTGCTGTTTGCTGGATTATTAAATCAATGGGCTCATTAAGAGAGACATAAGTAGTGTCAGATCTCTACTGATACCTTAAAATCTGCTTAGGGAGCCACTGGGACTAGAAAAAGAGAATAGCTAAAACCAGCAAAAAAATTCAGAAAAAGAAATGCGGAATTAAAGAATCCCTCTTATTTTCCGTGTGAGCATTCTTGCTGTAACACATAACAGTGGCTCATACCGGTAAAGAGGAAATGTTTCTGAATGTCTAACATTTGCCACTTTTTTGCATTTGTCTCCCAAACAGATCCATGTCCTCTAATACCACATATTTCCTTCCTCCCTCTCCAGCTCATGCAGCAGCAGCTAAGACCTCTTTGGGACCATTTGCTTTGTTACTCCTACCTCTGTTTTCCCAGGTCAGAGCATTTTCCATATCCTTTCCTCAAACCAAACCTTCCCCAGCTGCGGAGGCATAAAGACCAGAGGTGTGCAGTTCAGCATGACCAGAGTCTGGCCAACCCTCACTAAAGGCAGCTCAGATTTGGGGATATCTCAGAGAAAAAGTTCTTAAAGGAATCCAAAAAATGCAATATATGGAAGGAAGAATAAAGAGCAGCAAGCAGAAGATGAGGGATAAAGTGAGGAAACTCTGTCAGACTGTCATCTCCACACAGGCTTCATACTCACCAGAAACTGCCTGATTAACACATGGAAAACTGTCACTGGCAAAATCTGGTATCAGTGCAATGTACAGATAGCAAAGTCCCTGATGTGCATGTCCCTGTAAAGTATATCTCCAGTCTCCTGGGAGATAATAAACTGTCATTACTGTGTTTTATTGGATGAAGAGCTGCAGTACTGGGAAGTGCTCAGTGAACAGAACAAGACCTGTTTCCCAAAATAGCGAGCTGGACTCTATTTTCAGAAAATTACGTCCAAACTCCACAAATTTATAGAATTTGAAAGTGCCTGCTGCAAAGCTGTGTAATTTAAGTAACCAGAATGTCCTCTAAATCTCCAAGAAACCACACCAAACAAGAGCTGAGGTACAGAATCTTAAATAGGTAATAATCATGCCCTTCCACAGCATAGAAGTGGAGGAAAGAAGAAAACAGCCACTAACTTTTCACACGTTTAAACACTGGCCCAGTCTAGCCAAAATGGGAAAAAGTGTCATTTCATGAGCCTGGAAGACTGTGTGTTAGACCTGAGACCTTCTAGTGAAGTCTTCATGAGGAGGAATACTTGTCCTCACTGGTAACATCCTTGGAGCAAAGGCCAACAACTTCTCTGAATGTGAAAGGAAACCTGTGGCCACTGTGAGGTTTGCTTTTATTACTGTCCCTCAGTACCCTTCTGGGTGCAACTTCAGAGTGGAAAAAAAAAAAAATCAGTAAGAAATGGATGTTTGGGTTGAGCAAAACAATCATGGGGTTTCTGAAACCAAGTAAACCATTTGAACTCAGAAAGGATGAGGATAGAGTGGCTCATACAGGATTTTTGTAGAGTTTATTGTTGTCAAAACAGCTTTTCTGTATAAATGCCTCATTTTTTCTGTTTTAAAGAGCAAAATAGGAAAATAACAGTAACCCTCCCAAAATGAAGCAAAACGTGATCCAGACCCCAAAGAAAATTATTGAATGTCTTCCAGTTCAGTCAACAGATTGAAAAAAATCAACTCTCTGTACTATCTCTGTGTTATCCAACTGTTCTTCCCAATGCAAAACAAAAGGATTACAGCGAAATAAGGAAACAACTGAGAAACTGAAAGAGGGGAAATAGCCCTCATTTGTCTTAAAGCTAAATACAAATTAAAAATGAAGGCAATGCATGTAGTCCCCCAAGGGACAGATTTACTTCTAATTAATAATATGTTAGTGCCCTAGCCCTCTGCATTAAAAACTCAAAACCTTTTAATCCTGCTGCAACAGTATAGCTAGAACCTCTAAGAATTAACCCAGTCCAATCCCAGATTTACTTGCACTGTAATTACTGGAAATGTTTCGAGCTATTTTCTTCCATATACTGAACTGAAAAGAGGAAGGTAAAAAAAATATCCCATAAACAGGGTTTTTTTAGATGGACATACAGCCATTTTTCTTTGCATGTTTGCAGTATCTGAGACATAATAAAAACTTAAATTTTATTTCTAATTGTGCTAGTTAAGTTTTTCTACTTCAAAAATAAATGAAAATAAAATCTTGGCTCTGCGGACTCAGCAGACCTGACAGACAATAGTACCACAGGAGGGATGGGTCTTCCCCACTATCTTTAATTAAAAGCCCAAACAAGAGTGTAAGCAGATTAGGGGGACCATGGGGAATACTGGGTCAGAATATGTTTTTCAAACAGCTGAGATGCAGTTGAGCATGATTTTTGGAGAACAATTCGGCTGAGACACTTTTATTGAGACGTAAGCATTTAGAAAACTGTAATCACATTGGGGATGCCTGAGGTTTTTCCTCCCCTTTGTACTATCTCTAACTTTTCCATTGACTACAGCAGAAATACTTCTGATTAGTGTCAGTAGGTGTAAAAGTCAGAATTGGGACCTTAATTAAAGGTTCAGCCTCCTTAAATAGGATACCTAGATAGATGTGATCTATCTTTTTTTAAAAGTAAGAAATCCTTATCCAATTGGCTAACAAGGCTTTTGTGAGATTCAGGGGACACAGATAAATTTAAAAGAAGTCCTTTCATTACAGTTATTGATAGATACATTATTAGTTTGATTTCAGGAGTGTTCTGTCTCACTTTCCTCCTCTCCCCTCATTTCACTTTGTATAAAGCAACCAGGCCCTGGGCAGAACATGGGTCGGAGCAGCAGGGTGCCAGCACCGTGGCAACATGTGGAAGTCTTTGGGCTCAGATGAAAGGACTCAGAGGCCAGGTGTGAAAGAAAAAAGACACCTGAGCACATGTGAAATACACAGGCTGCAAGGGAATTACTGAAAAGCTTTGGGACCAAATCTGTGTCTTGGAACATGGTGGGAAAGGAGAGGAAGAATTCTGATTTTGATTATGACAGATTTTCGAAGCTAAGGATAAAATTCACTCACAGGATTTTTTTTTAGGAGCCCCAAAACTGCAAATACACCTGTATGCAGATACACACTATATATTTTGTACTTGAAATAGGGTATGTCTCAGCAGCTTCCAAAAGGGTTGGCTATAAGATGCCACACAAAACCAGGCCATGCCTTGCAAACCTGTAGGAACCAGACGCTTCCATCTGTCTCAAACCGAAAGGTAGGTTTTGTCTCCCCGTGCTTTAACCAGCTGCAGAGTAAACAGCTGCATCTCAGATGGTTAGCCTAAATCCCCTTTCTTTAATGTAGCAAAGACAGGTATTCTTAGGGTGCAGTTCATGTAACCTGTTTTACAGGCCAGTTTATGGGTGGATGAGGTAAATCTTATCCTAAAAGCTCTGAGCTCGAGTTAAATGTTCAGAGAAAAACACATACATTTGCTCAAATCAGGCCCTCTCTAAATGTTTTGATACTCATAGTGTTTAAGTTATTTCCTCACTTTCCCAAAAATGTCAACCAACATTTTTCAGTTTCAAGATTTTCCATTTGGGAAAAACATTGTTATGCAGAAATAAAACATTTTCTATCATTTCTAAAGCAAACATGTGCATTGCTCAATGTGTATGCACATGGCAGTGCCTTCTCCTTGCACCGGAGGAGCTGCTAAGGTGAGTGTGAGTTTGCAGGACTGGGACTCTGGTCAAGGTCAAGCCATGAGAAAGGCTTAGTGCAGCCTGGATTTTGGTTGTGTTGGTTCCTCAGAGCTCTGAGGGTTTCTAAAGCTATCTGACCCCGCTTGTTCTTTCTAGAAACTCTGCCTCGATGCACATCGGTGAGCTCGTTAGTTGGAGGCAGTGGTGGGGGTGCTGGTGGCTTGTGGGGAAGCACACGATTAATTTTGCACACAGCACTTCCACTGATCCCGTTTCGATGCCGGTCCCTGACGCCCCGCTCTCACCAAGGAGCATTGTGTGGGACACGCAATACAAATAACACCAGAGGTTTTTTTCCATAGGGCTATTTTTGACAAGTGCTGTTGCTTTGACAGCAGATCGCTCGATCAATTCTAACTGAATGTCAGCTAAAGGGCGGCTTTTCAGTTGTCTCTTTTTCCTTTTTTTTTTCACCACTAAGAAAAACGAAGCAGTGGGTGTTGATTTATGACAGTTTTACCGAAATATCTAAAGAACGCAGTGCAGTTTAAGAATAGATTAGTACCGAGAGGAATAATCACTGGGGCTTCCACTCCTGCTCTTTTTCTTGTTCGGACAAAACTGGTTTCCAGAGAAGCACCATTTGAACAAGGATCATGTAAGAAACATAGGATTAGGCCCTCTCAGTTGGCTGGTAGAGTACCTGGAAGGCAGAGCAAGCATCCCCCAGCCTCTTGGAACCTGATAGGCTCTCCTCAGTGGTGTTTCCACACACAGTTGCTGGATTCATCTTCTACCAAAGATAACTGCAAAACTCCCACCAAACTCCACAGCCCTGGATCAGGGCCAGGGACGAGGAAACTGGAAACCAGTAGCACCAGTTTGCCCAGCGTCTCTGGCTGATTGGGAAAAGCCCATTTCTCTTGATTCTTGGCCAGGGCATATAATCTCCTGCTTCCAGCAAAACCCGATGGGAAAATATGCACCAGTCCAAAAGATGTTGTACCTATCAAATGGGACAGTCAAGATCATCCACTCATTTTTGTGGAGTTTTTCCATGGAGCTTCACAAAAATAGGCTGACAGGTGGTCACAGAGCTTTTCCTGAACTCGTGGATTACCAGGACAGAAGGAAGCATCCTGTGGCTGTTAGATCTGCAGACTTGGAAGAAACAAGCTGGAGAAAATGACCTGATTTTTTTCGAAAACACGTGACTATGGCCTGTCTCTCTTTTGACTTTCTTGCTTCATGATGCACATGCACACATATACGTGCATATCTGAACACAGAAGTCCCAGAGCATTTTTTTTCAGAGAGATTCCTTTTCACAGTGGTCTTAAACATGCCTAACAGTTTTCTCTCTCTCAAAGTAACTCTCAGTATTAGTTTTTTTATCTGTAATTGTATCTATGAAATAGTAAAAGGGATAAACAGACAATAATCTGCATCCTTCACTAACACTTATCTCAGATCAATTGATAATCCCTTGTCAGGCTGATTGCTGTCAAAACCAGGACAAGCAAAGGCATTTTCCATTCCCACCATTACAGCTGTTGTCTTTTTCTGTTAGCCCAATTAAGCAAAGCAAAAAGGAATAGCACTGTATCAGAGCCAGTTTGCCTTAGGATATAAATTGTCGTCTTTTATTTGTTCATAGCCAATGCTGCAAGAATAACAAAGCAATGCTATAAAACTCAACCACTGTGCTGAAAACACAAAGGAGCCATTTTTTCCCCTCCAACTCTTGATGGCATCCAGCCATGCTGCCCCATGGCAGGCACTGGCCCTCCCTCAGCCTGGCTGATGGCAGGGCTGTGCACAGCCACCCTGTGTTGTCTGTGGCCAGCCCCGTGCCCCTGCTGCTGGGCACCAGGGCTCAGCCTCCCTCAGCCTGAGCCCAGCAGAGTTGACTCCTTCCCCTCACCACTCCAGAGCCAAGGGGTTTTGCGGAGTGCCTCCATGAAAGCTGTTTCCCCTCTTCCACTGCTCCTCCACACTTGGCAGGAGAGAGCCCTACACCTTTCATCTTGGAAAACAAGAGGGAGCCAGTAATTTTCTCTGGCACTCTTAACCAAAGCCCTCCTGGAAAGTAGCTGATGCTGTTACTGTAGAAGCACAGCTGACTTATGGCAACAAATGCCAAAGAAGTGCATCACCCTTGTGGCTTGTTGTCTGCATGACAGGACACCCTGTTGTGTGCCGGATTGTCACATGTAATCTATGCAAATGCAGTCATTAGCTTTAGCAGATGTTTTTTTATTATGCTGTTTCAAAACTGAAAAAGAGATCAGCAGGCATTTTTGTTTTCTTACCTAGGTTTTGAGGAACAGAATAAATTGCAATGGCCTGTTGCTAATGTGAACACACCCTTCCTGATACATAAGGCTCTGTACCTACTTCCACTCTATATAAGAACAAGTTAATTACTGCTTGTCACTTTCTTGATCTAATTTTCAACAAAAATCCTTGTAATGGCTTTAGGAAAGTAGGTTTGTGTTTAGTGCCTGCCTGTGGCACAGGTAGGCAAACATATACCTTAGCAAGGTATCAAAGCAGAGAATCAGCAGCAAATTTAAGTTCTTCTTTCCTGGTCTTTGCTGCCAGGCAGTGCCCCTTGTCACAGAATACACTTTTTGCTCTCCTTGGGCTTGTGCATCTCCATTAGGTGCCTGTGACAGCTACTAGAGCAGCAGGCAAGGTAGTTTGTATACAGCCACTGGGTTTGAGGGGCAAGATGGTTTAGTGGCATGAATGTAGACTATTTTGTGCCTGGTGTCTCACTACCAGACAGAACCCTGTGCAGAGGGCAGATATAACCTCAGTGTCCCATCCTTGAGCTGCAGTCGGGCCATGAGAGCGCCAGGGGTACAACCATGGTCTGACTGCGAGAGCTTGCAGTGGGAATTGGGACTGGAGCAGGGACCAAGGCAAGACCAGCATCAAAGAGGCAAGAAAGAGGGTGAAGCTGAACTAAGAGGATTTGCTGGGGGCTGTGCCAGGAAGCCCCTGGAGCGGCCATATGGCTGCAGGCAGTGCCGGGCACCACCAGCCTCCATCACTTCTGTGACCATACAAGCAGCTTCTGCTCAGCAGCAGGGCAGTGGCATGCTGGGGTAGCCCTGGGCTCCCCGTCTGCCTTCCCTACGCTCTGCAGCTGCTCACCTGGGGCCACTGGACTCACCAGGGTGAGGGAGAGGATAGAGAGGGCTCAGGAGTTGTGGGTAAGAGAAGCAGGGAGTGGGGGGCTGGAGCAGCCCAGCAGAGCTCTGCACCCCACAGCCCTCCCCAGCAGCCCCTGGGAATGAGCCCACCACCCCTGGGCACAGAAGAGGGCATTAGGCTGTGCTGCGGTAATTAAGTGTGGATCGTGCATGTATCTCCTGGATATTTAAATGTGAACCAGTTTAACTGAGGTTTAATTAAAGCTGTTGTGAATCGGCTTAAATCTGTGCTCCTTCAGTTCTCTGGGAAGATTTTAGCTGCAGAGGTGGGATGCTATCTCCCAGAGGCAGGAGGGTTTGAGCTGGTTAATTGTTAGAGGCGTGTGAAAACCTAAATGTGCTGACCCAAATGCAGCTCTCAGAAAAGGCTCAGCTCAGCGTCCTTGGAAATCACTGAGTCCGATTGCTCTGGGAATGGAGTCTCACAGGGACTGGAGACATTCAGCCTTTCACCTCTCTGTCCCAAATACAAGGTACACTTTCTCTCTCTGTCTTCTCCAATATAAATAGGTTTGTGTATCCTAAAGAAAACCAACCCTACCAAAATATTCAGTTGCACCAATGAAAGGGAAAGGGTAAGAAAAAGACCAAATAACACGGATTAGCTCCCTTACTAAACAATTAGAAAGCACTTAGTGATAAGAAGACACATAAAATAATAATAATAATGAACAGAACACAGTAGCACAGAGCCCTAATGTAAATTTGGTGTGACTCCAGCATCTGACTTGCCTTTTGCACTTCAAATATGGTGAAGCATTTAAAGGGAATGATGCTTTTCTATTAATCATTTATGGTATCAATAACTTATTTTAAGAGCCTTTTTTTTCATACACCAAACATTATTGATGTTCAATTATAATAAAGCATTGCAAACAATTTGCTTCTAGCTAAGGAGAAAGATTTTCAGAGCAGTTTCTCTTAACATCAAAAGTGAAAAGTCATTTCCACAAAGGAAATACATTAACCTGCTACCAGTGAAGAGACTATAGTATTCTCAAAAGGTTCCTGAAAGTTTTAAGTATCATCAGATGGTAAATTATTGTCTTGTAATACAGTGTTTGTGCAGAGTTTTTTGTGTTTCTTTTATACTTAGTAAGAATTGAAAAGAACAAGAATGACACAGGATACTCCTAAAAAGGCAGGAAGCAATAATCAAACACTTTTATCCACCTTCATTTCACACTGGTAACATGTTTTTCTCTCTCTTTCAAAGAAAGAAAGAGTACTACAACATGCCACTACAAATCTCTGTCCAATGTGTTGCTCTTTGCTGGGGGTTTCCTGCTATAAGCCATGGCTGGACAATCAGACCACCAGGCTAAATTACAAAGGCAGGGCTCCAAAGTGTAGTTATTTTTATACTACATCTGTAACACCAGGATCAAGCAGAACCCTGGGGTCCTGGTTGTGTAAGGCAGCGCTATCAGAGATGTGGAAAGCTGCACTTGCCAGTAATTTACATTAGCACATTTCCAAGTGAGAAGTACAGATCTAGACATTGTATAAACCACAACCAGAGTGCCTACATTTGCATTTAAGCATCTTAATGTACAGCTAAATGACAGTACCAAAAATCAAAGTTGTAATGCAAGAATAGCAGCTGACTTAACTCAGAGCGTAGCCAGACCCTGAAAAACCTGAGCCAAAGACCAAGCAGAGCAGTGAGGCTCCATATTTAGGTGTGAGGATGCTGGAGAGGGCAGCTGGATGCACTGGGGCCAGCCCTGGGGCCAGCCCTGGGGCCAGTAAGGAGTTGGTTCCCAAAATCCTGGTTCCCTGATACTCCCATTCCCTGGATCTGGAGATGTCTGAGGAACAGCAAAGAGGTTACTTTTGCACAGAGTCAGGGAAATATAGGGTTGGAGGTGCCACACAGAGCCAGAAGAGGATTTCCCTTTCCCATAGGTCTCATGAGGACAGCAGCAAAAGTGAACGCTTCTAATTCCAGTTCCTCAGACCTCTCCAAGGGGACAGGAGCACCTCTTGGGGAAGCAGTCATGGGAAGAGGAGAACTGTGGACAGCATGGAGGGCAATGCCAAGTGCCTCCTTCCTAGTAAGGCACAGTGTGCCCAAGTTACACACAATGCCTCCAGGACCCTCCTGGGCCACGTTTGATACACCTCACACTCATCAGTTTTGGATCTTCACCCCATGCTGATACTGTCTGTTGGTAACAAGGATGAAGAATAGGTTTGTCTAACACATAAAAAAGATTGAATATTATTGAATTGTAGAAAGTACTGACCTGATATGTATCACAACCTTTTTTCTCTTAATATATGCGAAGGCATCACTATTAGAGATATACAGGCTCCATAGAGTACACAGTAATTGTCAAAAAGGCTTTTTTTCCTGTCCCTGTGCTCATTTTAGCAGTTTTCTGTGGAATTCAACTGGGAATTTCCTAAAGATACTAAAACTATCAGACCAGTTTAATCCCTGCTTGCTTTATCTGCATTTCTAAGTCTCAGAATGATTTAATTAGTAACCAGCATTACAGCATATGTGGATTATAGTCCTTTCAAGACAAAAATATTTTTAGCAGGCTTTAAAAAAAAATTTGCAAACCTCCTTCAGTATGGCCCAGTCCCCAGCCATTCAGATGGACAGATGGGAGCTTGTGTGTTTGTGAAACAGTTTTGGGTTTGAGCACATTTCTTGAGTATTTGCACTGGGGAACTGCAGACTTGTGGAGCTCTTTCTGTGGCTTCTCTGGAACACAAAGTGTATCATGGATTACTGTTATCAAAATGGAAATGGCTATTCAGGGCCAGGAGCTCGATTTGATGATCCTTGTGGGTCCCTTCCAGCTCAGCTTATTCTTTGACTCTGTGATTCTGTGATTTTTTTTTCTTTTTCCATAAATGTAGAAATAACTTTATTGAAACCTGGGATGGACAGTAATCTCTCCTGACATCTTGCAAAGCAGAAGGAGCTTGTACTTGGAGTTGGTCCGTATGAGTGGATACAGCCACACACTTCAGAGAGCAGCTGGGCCAAGGAATGGAGAATTGTTTAAAAAGCAGCAAGGGATGAGGACAGAAAAATTTTAAGGCCATGCCATATAGAAAATACAGCACGCAGACCTTGTCTTCTGTCTCTCACATATAACACAGACTCCAGTTCAGCTGGGAAATACCCTGTGCTGCTGCAGCACAAGCTGACACAGAGGCTAGCACTTGTGGAAACGATGCCCAGGAGCACATCCCAGGCACCAGCAGAGCCCAGCACTGGCACTTCTGTGATGGTGTCAGAGTATCAGTTGCACTGAAAAGCAATCTGGTGAAAAGCAAAGCTGGAGACACGGCTGGAGTGCAGGCAATACTGGCTGGCAGAGCAGCCAGCAGTCCAACACCTTGTCAAGGCAGGAACAGCCATGAGTGCTGCAACAGAAAGTCAGCCCCAAACCTGGCAACTCCAGAGCTGTCACCAGAGCTGACCTGGTGGGACAGACAAGGAGTGAACACTCACAGATGCTCACGCAGGAACCTCTTGTCTGCAGATACTGCCCATCCTCTGCTGCTTTGCAGACAGAGAAGGCACCTGCTGCATGGCTGGAGGAGAGGACCCTTCAGGCTCCTTTGTCCTGTGGGAAGTGACTGAGACCCTTGCTCCACACCCGTTTCCATATGTGACTGAAAACCAAGAACATGAGATATCCCTGAACTTTCAGGCAGTGTTGCATAGACATAAGAGGAAGGAAAAAGCCACACATGCCTTTCTCTTTTGTCCTTTCCAGGCAAGGGCAAACAAATCTGGCCAAGATAGTAGTTTTACAACTGAATTAAACTTGAAAAAGATGCCTACTTTTGCATGAGCTAAGACTATTTAGAGCTCTCTCTAACACCTGAAAGGTTGCTGTGTTTGCCTGCCATGAGCCAAATTCCAGCTGGCTGGCGTCTTTATTGCCATATCTGACCACAAAGGCATTATTACTGGTATGAGCGAGTTCAACTCACCAGTCACTGATCTTCTGGCCCTTCCAGATCTTCATCTCATAGTTTCTTCTCACTGTTAAAGGGCAACACCCTCAAGAGAGGAATGTGGCAGTGTGGGAAGTGGCTGAGCTTCACAAGAAGGCCCAGGCAAAACCCCTTAATCTGATTTCTGTTTCTGAATGTTTATTACCAGCCATTTCTCAGCTGTGTCCTCTAAAAATTCCTTGAGGGAAACATATATCCTATGGAATTGGAGTTATCCTTGATGCCCTTCAAAGGTTGAATGTTACACAGGTGACTTGTTCTCTTCTTTTCTTCTCATGCATGCAGATGAGAGACATTGTGTTCAACAGTTCTTTCAAACAGATGCTTCATATCCTTGTCCTCAAAAGTAGCACACACATTGAGTTCTTTATTGCTTTGAGGCAGTAAAGGAAAAACAGGAAAGGACAAGGTCTTTTGAGGACCACCTCCTGGAGCAGAGGATAAAATACAGTGCCCAAAATGGCCCAGTTAGAAAAAAGAAACAAGAGCAAGGAAAAAACAGGAGTAACAAACGAAGGGCAGGGGAGAACAAGCTGGTGTGCAACAGAAGTCTGACTAGACTTCTTGCTGGGCCTGATGAAAGGCACACAAAACAGAGAGACTGGAAAGCCAAATGACAGGCCAAAATGTCCACTCTGCAGTGCTGTATCCCGAGACACGCCCCCGTGCCTGGGGCAACTCCAAGGAGAGGAGCCAGGACGTCTGCAGCCAAAGCCAGCACACACACTCACGGAAAAGTCACCACCACCATGCCCACACTGCAAAAGCAGCCATACAAGTTCTCTCTGGGACTGAAAAGGGCATCAAAGCTCCCCTGAAAACAAACAGCTCACATGTGACACACACAGGGGCATTCACAGATGTGTGTACCTTCCTTGCTTAAGTGGACCATCAATTCAATGGACATGTGTGATTTGAGTAACTGTAGAATTCAGAGAGTCAAACTGATGTGTCTGTGATAGACAATTTCATTAAAAAACCCCAAAAACCAGAATTGCCAGTTTTTCTAAGTAACAAAGACTTGGACAGACAACAAGGGGTTCCCAAGAGCTCAGTGAAAAATGAATCCTCAAACCTGAGAGCTGCCAGCTGACAAGAGCAGCCTGGAATTATTTGCCTCAATTGGTTAAATCTGTGATTTCACTTCCTCCAGGGTGGTTTGTTTTTTGTATGTTTACGAATAAATTCCTTAAATTCTTAAAACTTGACACAACAGCTGAATGTCAAGACTCTCAATTTACATTACTTTTCCTTTCACCAATTTTGTGGGAGAACACAGGCATATCATTTTAGTAATTAGGTTTCTGTTTCTCCAGCTATTCAACAGATTAGTAATATGGTGAATTAATGTTTTAATGTTAATTTAGGTTCCTTAAATTTATGATGCTGTGCAAGGGGAAAATAATTAGCATGAGACCTCCCAGTATCTACAAAACTTGCTGCAATAGTGCTTGTAGAAGGTCATTAGTCTTTCTTCAATATAAAATTTGTCAATTAATGTATCAAGACCTTTTTTCTTGCTGTTATTTATTTTATCTGTGTGGGAGCTGTAAGAGGCTGTAGCAGTTTCTTGCTTTCCAAGTACAGAAGTTCAGTCTGTTCAAGCAGAATTTTGATATTTCTGTTAGTTGGTATAAGACTGTGCCTATTTGCCCTTGATTTTATGTTTAATTAGGTCTACAATATTCCATAATTAATCTCTTAAACAAGATCTGAAATGGAGATTAGCTCTTGTTAGAATTCTCAGCTTAGTCATCTCTTCTTACTACATGAAAAAGCCGATGCATTTATCTCAGACACTGTTAACTCTTCATGCTGTTGCCCTAGTCCAAATATTCCAACACTTCCAATCAATATGGACAAAAAAAATCAAGCAGCTAACAGCATTCTGAGATGGGTTGGATTTTCCCTCTCGCCAGGCTCCCACCTATAAAATTTCCACCAGCAGGTCTCCTGCCTGCTGTTCACTCCCACTGAAGCAAAAGCAAAAACAGCCTGCATGACTGCTCTGCTGCAAAGTTTCCCTCTTTCCACCCCAGCTCCCAGCCTGAATGTTCTTTGTCTGGGCTGCTGCTTTGATGTTGCATCAGGCAGTCTTGGAACAATAACTTGAAGACAGCATTAAAGCCAGCCAAGGGTAAAACATCCAGCCACTACTGTGCAATTGTGCAGATAATATGCCATGGCTTTGCTGGAAACCTGGAGATGGCCATAGAAGTCCCCGAATTTGAGACCAGGGGTTGACTGGCTGCCTCTCACAAGGAGCTCCACAAAAGGCAGGCCAAAAACTCCATCCTCCCATTTTGAACTGGTTGCTACTTTGAGTGCAGACAGGGCGGATACAGCCTTGCCAGAGCTGTTGTCCTGTGTTGATTTCGAACAATAGAGGATTGAGAGGGGGAAAAATAAGTTGTTTGTGTGTGTGTGTGCATCTGTCAATAAGGGAGCTTAAGTTGGGGATGAGAGGCGAGTGCTGGAGAGGTACTTAGAGAGATTAAGTGCAGCAGATTTATAGGTGAAATCTGGTTAGTGTTGATGCAAAACATTGTGGGGGAGATTTTCAAAAGCACATGTGGGAGGAGACTGCTTGCATACTATCGATTTTCTATTTTGGTGCCTAGCTCTCATCACTGTATGACAGCCTTGTGAAGCACTGGAGCTTCTGGAGACACTGGAAGAGGCCTGTGAAGCAAGCAGGTGATGAGTCAACACTGACACCATCACCCACTGCAGAAAGGGAGGGAGGAAACCACGTGAAAGACGCCCCCTCCCACCACACTGCAAAGTGAAAGCAGTGCAATGGTCCCTATTCCATGTGTTCCAAATAACTGGTGGCACAGGCAGAGGTCAGAGAGCAGGAGCATGATACAGAGCACACATTCATGAGCTGTGGGCATGTTTCCAGCTTTGTGAGCAGGAGTCATCGCTGCATCAGGGAGCACTCACAGAAGGCACTGCAGCCCATGAGCCCACTTTCCCTGTAATTAACCCATCCTCATGTGGAGACAATCCCTTCTGTTTTGTCCAGACCTGAGTGATGGCATCCGAGCACCAGAGGTAGGACTGCAGCAAGTGCCCACACACAGGGAGCAGAGAGAGGAGGATGTGAGAACAGGAATGGGTTTAGCTAAGCTCTGAATCAGGGGCACTACAGCTCTTCACTCGCTGTCAGGAAACAGCAGCTGCTGCTCCACCACGTGCACTTTGTTTTTCCTCTGAAGGCAGAAAATAAAGTAGGTCACTATTTTATTTTCCAGAAGCCGAGATTAAGGATATTAGTAAAGGGCACAGTATAGTGTAAGCTGCTGATGAAAACACCAGAGACTCAAGCTGCATGTGTTTGTACATGACATGAATGAGGAACTCAGTTGCTGACATGAAAAACAGAGATCATGTGTAGATACTACATAAAGAAAAGACGTAAGGTGCATTAAGTAGAGGATATTAAGGCAAAAATGTAAGGTTTCTGGCTCTTGAAAAAACAGGAGACAAAGTAGAAAAAAATATTAGCTGTCACATAAATAGAAGAGTGCTAGTCAAGTACATGTTTATTTTCCTTAAGAAGGCTCAGTTTTTGTAGGTGTGCTGTGTTTTACAGCCTCTCCAAACCACTGTGGGTAACCAAGAGCGTTTAAGATGATTAAACCGGTGCTGGGAGCAGCAGGACATCAGCTGTAGGACCACAGCTATAAATCCATAGCCATTAGGCACAACAAGCATTGTCACACGTGAAGAACTTGGGTGTTCTGCCATCAAATCTTACACCCTGAGATGATAATTGTTCACACTCCCAATTCAGGCATGTTCCATCCAGCAAGAAACAGGGAACATGATATGTAAGACAAGTCCAATTACAAACACTTGGCAAATTCGAGGAAAGTGAGAGAACCAAACTTTTTTTCTATTTTTTAATTAAGAAAAAGAATGAAGACATGCAGTGAAGAACTACGGGAGATCATCTGCAGAAATTATAAAATGCAACAAGAATTTGTACATAATTCTCCTAAGTATGAATTATACATTTCAGTAAAGGGTGCAATTTGAAACTTTGAACCTCTCTCTGCCTTAGACCCCTCTCTTACCACTCAGCCCACACAGATGCATCCTTACACAAGCAAGGAGGCAGTAGCCCTTGTTAAAAGCAGTGAAGGTTTTCAGATACACCCCCTCCACCCCAGCATGTCACTACTGGGACCTCACCTGAGCAAGCATGTCACAGAGGAACTGAAGTTTTTGCAAGACGTCAGAAGGCAGCAAGACTGCAACACTCATTTCTCTCTGTGATAAAGCACGAATTTTAAGGTTAGACATTACTATAATGTATACTGCCTTGGAAACAGATGACATTTGAAAGGAGGGGAGAGCAGAGACAGGGCACATTTATCCATAAGCCGTTATATGAGATGAGCTCAGCTGTTTAGAGCATGGTGCTAATAATGCCAAGGTTGTGGGTTTGATCCCTGTACGGGCCATTCACTTCAGAGCTGGTCTTGATGATCCTTGTGGGTCCCTTCAAACTCAGAATATTCTGCAGTTGCTTCCTTTTTAAAATGTATTTATTTATTTATTTATAAATCCCCTTTCTTTCACTATCTGAGGAAGAGCTCCTGAAAAAAAGCTAGCAATGAAGTCTCAGCCTGCATCCCCTTGTGTGTTTCTGCCTAAACCTTTCAGTACAGATAAAGGTTTATTTGCCATACAAACCCAAACCAGGGCTTTCACAGTGTCCAGGACTCAGCCCAGTTCCCCAAAGCTGAAAGCCCCCTTGCCAGACAGGGAGTCCCAGACTGTGGCAGTAGGGACAGGTTGGGGATGTCCCTGCAGGAAAAGCAAAGGCAGAATTACTGAGGCAGTCAGTAAAGACAGGCATCAGCCCAAGCCACAGCCTGGGCACGAGCTTCGTGCTGCCCTCTATGTCACAGCAGATGAGCCTGGAGCTAGTCTAACCCCTGGGGATCCACTAGTGCCACAGCTATCCTACAGACAGGAAGAAGAGTTATTTCAAACACAATTCATCCCTCCCAGTCAGGCAAGAGAAACCCAGAGTTTAAAAGTCTAAAACAGGATTCATGGATGGCTACCTAGAAACATCTTTCTCTCTGTTGTCTACAAGGGAGTCAAGAGGAGTTTCAAATGCTGCCACCTAAGACCTGGACATAAGCACTTGGACATATACTCTGCACCCTTGTCCCAGCTCCTCCGTGCCACCCAGGAGGGACAACTGAAGCCATGCTGATGGATGAGGGAAGGACACAGCCCACCAGGAGGAGCTGGCAGCTCCCATGAGCAGGGCAATCAGAATTCAGAGGTTTGGACCTGCTTCACCAAAGGCAAAGAAATCTGTATCCTTGATGTTATTTATCTGATTGTGAACAACTTTATGGAAAGAATTTTGTTGTCCACATTGTCATTAACTATTGCTTAATTCTGTACTTCCCAGTTTCTCAAGGCCTCTATCTGTAACAATTTCAATTCTTCTCTTTACAGAGGAAAGCTAATGCATTAAAACAAGCCACTTCAGACTTTCATTTTGCATGTTGTTCTTAAGTTGTTCTTATTCTTCCTCAGTTTTGCCTCACAAGCTAATGGAAAAGAAAGATTTACTGTCTTCATTTTCACTGGTGCTTATGTTTAGCACTTTTTCTTGCCCAATAGATCTGTTGCAACTGGTAATAAGGGGAATTGCTACTGTCTGACTTCTGCAAAACTTAGTTTTTCTCCTTTGCAAGCTTTTATGACATTATGTAAATACCAGCCATCTTAGATTAAGAACAGCACTTTAGCATAAAATATTCAGACTGTGCCAATACTGGGGACCTTTATATGGCAGCTTTATGCTGTTGTTCCAGTCATCTAGATATAATATTGCCATTCTGCAATTTGATAGAAGTGTTAAGCAGTTTGGGAGGAACTGTTATTCAGTGTGATTTTACTGGATTCATAGATTAATTGTAGATATTTTCCAGATAATACTATTAGAAAATAGAATTATCTGTAGATCCAGCCTCAGGGCCCTCAGTGAAATTGGTCCATATAAGTAAGATAATGCTAAGTCTTTGACCTGAAAAGATTGCAATCTAAGCAAACCAAAGGGAGAACTGATGAAAAGAGGATATTATCATAGTTTCCCACAGGCGAACAGAGTTACACTGAGATTAAAATACTTATCCGAGGTCAGAGATAGCCTGCAGCAGACCCTGCCATTCAATTCACATCTCTCAGAGTTCCACATTTATCTGTGAAGCCATCTTCCTACTCTCAAACACTCATACAACATAATTTAAAAAGCTGGAGAATTAAATCTTGGTTTATTACTGTCTGGAAATTATTACAATGTCTCTAAGAGAAATAAAATATCTTTCTTTGCATCATGTATCTGTTAGTAATTTAGCTGTTTTTCCAGAGAGCAAAGGTACAATCAAAGTTTTTTGCTTGTTCCACCTAAAGAATCTGGTATATGGGAATATTTACAAAGTATCTAAGATGCCTTGGTGAAAGCAAGTTGCATAATTAGCATCATCTATTTTGTTAGACTTGCCACATGGAAAGGAAACATTGCTTTCTGTAGCAATTGCTACATTATTCCCCACTTACCTTGACGTGAATCTCCTTCAGAGAGAGTAAAATAAGAGGTAACAAATTAACGTCTTCACTGTACAGCACAATTGCTGGCCACCACACGGATGGCAATTTTTATCTTGTGTTTCAAACTCTGCATTTTCAGAGAGAAAAGAGAGAAGAATTTCCTACATGTCCAAGAGAATAAAAGCTTCACCTCTACACAATACCTGGGGCTTCATCCCCAGTGAGGAGCACCTCACTCTCTTCAGCAATACAGACCCAGCTCTTTCACTTCTCAGTCAAATGTATTCAACTATTGGCATCGCTTCTCATCCTCAGACCTTGGTACACATATGGCATCGTGACACATCCAGAACATGCCTTGCAAATAATGAGGATCCAACACTAGTACCAGTGAGCCCTTTGGGAAGTACATTATGTAGGAGGAGAGCAATATTCCTTGGGGACATCACAGTTTAATCACACAGAGTACATCTCCTTTCAGCATTGCAAAGCTCTGCAGAAAACTGCTTTTTAGTTCTAGGCTGGCTTTCCCAGCACCCTGCTTACAGCCCAGACCACTTCAGACGTTCCCCCTTTCAGAGCTAACTCATCTGTTTAAAAGTCTCTTCTGGCTCATTAGGCTCAAATCTCCCTACGTGGGACAGGTACTGGTTCAAAGCCTTCTGCATATCCAAGCTGATCTCACGGCAAGCTCCGAGCCCCAAGGAGTCCCAGAGCACTTGGACAGGAAGATGAAGACCAGGGTTACAGTGCTGTTCTTAGATGAGTACACACAGAGTTGTACTCCCTTTTATGCCCCTTTCCTTCTCTTTAATTCATGTATCCTGATTAGTTTTCTGGAGGCCAGCCTTGCTTCCCTGGAGGGCTAGAAAGCACTCTGGTGCTCCATGGCAAGGTTCAGTCATCACAGAGAGGCCCAAGAAGAAATCAAAGGTGAGAGGGGGATGCTCTCTCAGGGTTTCTGCTGCACTGCAACCGTGCTCAGCCCAACATGCATCCCGAGTGCCAGGACAGCCGTGCCTGAGAGGTGTCTGCCTGAACCCACCCAGGTGTGTTAGAAAATGAACTAGAGCCTCTCCTTTCAGGTGCAACTCTTAACCAGTACATTAATAGCTAAAAGGCAGCAGAGCACGGGGAGGATTTGGGACCTGACCTCCTTGCCTCTTTCACCAAGCACCAGCATCCCTTGCTGGCAGTCTCTTAACCAGCTCCCTGCTCTTCACATCAGTGTTCTGAATCCTATTCTTCAGTGTCTCTTGCCAGCCAGGCAAACCCATCTCTGGGCTGCAGCCCAAGCTTTACTACCAGCAGGATGAGACTTCAGTCTCTGGAGTCTATAAATAGCATCCTGTGAGTCCCCCAACTCCCCACAAACAGCACAAGATGCCTTGCAGTGCTCCCCAGTGCTGCTCTGGAGGCCACTGCCAGAAAGTGCTCCATCCAATAACCACTGCAGTGTTGAACCTCCAGGCACTTTGCTCCTCCATCAGCTCTTACTTTCCCGGGCATGCTTCTGAGCTACTCCGAATTCCAGCCCTTTAACCTGTAAAAGCAGCAGGGATGTGACTCACAGTGCCTTGTCTGGCACGACTGAGGAGGTCACTCGAGGCTCCCTGCAGTCGAATGACAGAAACAGGCATTTGCACCATGTGGCTCCTGTGACCCATTTCAGACCTGCAGCATCCCCAGGGCAGCTGTGCACCAGAAGCAGCTGTTGCTCTGTGCAGGAAGCCAAGGCTGACCAGCTCAGAGGTTATGTCTGCACAGAAGTGGGCACATAAAGCTGGGGATGAATCCCACAGGGTGCCACTGGGACCTGGGTATGTGCCAGCAACTTGTGGCTCCTCCTTCAGGTCTGCTGGGAAGAGTGCCCAAGGATTTTGATAATTTACAGGGATACCGGCTGAAGTGGGCAGAGTAATTTCATGTCTCCATTGCTTGTGTATGATTTACAGCTTTGACATGTATTTCTGCACTGCTCCTGTTTTATTAAATTAGTGCTAGGATCTCTTGAGGCAACTTTTAAATAATTTGCACAGCTTACCTAACATTACTTGCTTGCTCAAGATCTCATATGAAATTTACTTGCATTCAACCCAACTCTTCCAGCCAGTTAAATGTATTATTCTGGAAACAACTGAGAATTTCAGGATTGATGAATTGTTCAGCAACCTCATCACTATTCTGCAGGTTTTCATTCCTATTTGCAGTCTTAGAGGACTTGATAAAAATAATAATTTGTAAGCATCTTCCCTAGGAAGTTATACAGATGTCTTTCCCCGCTGTATTTGTGGCTTTCAGTTTTAAATAGAATCTCTTTTCCAAAAATCAAACTTTTCCAACTAAATAGTCTGATAAAACATAACCAACCACATATTAAAGTCTACAAAAAATGGCAGAAAGAAGGAGGGTAGTTGCTATTATCTTTATAGTACAGAAAGGAAAAGAGTAATGCTTAAAGGAGCAATAAATCAAATTATAGCTGAAAATGATAGTGTCACAGCAACATAATTGCATTACATGAGTAGCCTCAGGCTCTTTCCATAGTTCTAACCCAGCCTAGGTGGCACATAAAAGCTCATCGGACAGGGACTGGCAGTGGGTGTGTGGCTCTTGTCATTAGCATGGCAGGAAAACAAGGAACCAAACAGTGTGGAGAGCTGCCTCTCAAACCCCGACTGACAGTAGCTAATATTTCAATTTTCAAGTCACCATAAAGACCAGTTCCAGTTATTTTATGTTCTAATAACAAGGTATACTTAGGTTTGATAGATTTTTTCTGAAGAAGCTGCTTTTCTCCCCTACTCCCCTGCCCTTTAACCTTATGTCCAGAGTGTCAAGGTCCCTAAAGCAGAGCAAGCAGCTGGATGAGGATGTCATGAATGCAATTCTGTGCTGAGCCCTTCGCCCTCCATGAGCATTTAAAAATGAAATGAGGATTTGCTTAGCTTGTCAATATGAACTGGATTACTCAGGCTTGACAGCTCCCTCTCTTAAACATCAGCGCACTTGTAACGCTCCAGAATGGGCAATCAAAGCGTTGTGGAGTACATGTCATCACTATTTGATGGATATTAATAAAATATTCCACAAAGTAAAAAAATACTTGGAAAAAAGATAGAAACTATGGACACATCATTTCCTTCACCCGAAACAAGCCACTGCCTCTGCAGAGTATCTGCTTAGGAATATCTTCAAGACAATGGATCACTTTGAAACACACCTTGCATGCAGGAATACATCCTATTCCTAAAAAAGATAGCAAAATATTGAGGAAATGTTGTGGTTAGCAAATGTTGAGACCACAGCGCTCATGATATTGTCTTCAGAGAAACTTTACTTACTCATTTCAGAGAATGCGAATCCGTTACAAGGAAAAGGATGAAACAATTACACCAAATACTCAGTATTATTTTCAGAATTAAGACAAAAGTTATCTTCATTGTTTTGTTCTTTTTCCTTTCTTAAAACTATATGGATTAAAAAGATGTTTTACACAAAATCTCACCAGTTTTAAATTGCTACATTTAATTGAAAAACTATTAAACAGACACAGGAACATGCTGGATATTTTTTTCCTCCTATAAAGCATACTGTAATTTGTGGCCAAACACTAATGAAATTTGTTATCTAACATGAAAAACTCAGTTTAGCCCAAGCTCTACCAGAGAGCTGTGAGGGCAGCTTTTCCTTAATTTAGAAGCAGTAGACACTCACTCAGTGGTGTATTTGTAGCTCTGTTTAATGGTCCAAATTCTGCTAGAAAATCAAGTTCCCTTGACCTGGTAAGACCCGAGACTCCTCAGCTCCTTCTAGGCTGTGATTTCCAATTCTAACCACCTTCCCAGGGAAAGAGCACATCCTCAGTACACACACTGCCTGCTTAACCAACACTAAAGGCACCCCCATTATCTCTTACACTAATAAGCCTACAAAGCCACAGACTGATCATGAGCAGCACAATTTCAGAATGCCTTTTAATGGCAGGAAATCAGAGCAGCTCTCTCTAATCCTCACAATGAAAGAGCACCACACTCTTCAGATCCTCAAGTGCTGCTCAGAAGTGCTGTTCTTGCAGCACTTGCCTAATGGCCCTTTTCAGAATGGGGTCAGGCCATTAGGAAACCCGCAGACCTGCAGACACCAATACCAAATTACAGTGCTGTGCTGCAGCTCAGACCCAGCACAGCGCCCGGTTGCTAGAAATCCCCAATGGTGGGTTTCCACCTTGCTGACTTGGATAGCTGCTACCAAGAGGAGCAGCTCAGTAGTAAACCACTGTCCCTTGGCTGACCTCTGCAGCTACATGTGAACAGCTCTCCTCAGCCTCACTTGCCTTGGAGTCTGACTGAGTATAGACAGAGAAAGGAAAAGCAAAAGAATAGCAGAAATCACCAGAAATTGAATAGCCATAAGAGCACTTAACCACAACAGAGCATAGAGGACTCAATGCAAATCTGCAGATAAGAGAGCAGTCTCTGCCAAGTTTTGCTCTTTAAATAAACTTTTGGCAAGACTTCAGGATAGCAAAGCAGAATTTTACATATGGATTCTCTTCTTAAAATAGAACAAGCCAAACAGAGACCCAGGAATTTGAACTTTTAGGGCTATATATAACTCAGCTTTAGGGTAATATAAATAGATCAATTGCTCTATACATTATAATACTTCAAATTTCGACTACTTTAACTAAGTTAAAGTAGTTCTTACTGCTAACCCTAATCCTTTCCCTACTGCCCGACTCCAGCTGACCAGACTTTCTCCTGCAACAGTCCAAGTAGAAATTCATCCTCTGATAACCATGTGACCCACTCTTGGTATGCAATCTCTTCCACATGATCTCTGCTTGGGAAGCAGCTTTCCTTTCATTTTCTTGACTGGAACCAGGAAATTGTCAGATATCAGTTATCTCTCTTCTCCCAGGCTGTCCTTTGGCAGCATGGATGGACTTGTGTGCTATGGGATATAAGCAGCAGCAAAGGAATTAGAGTGCAGTTCAGCCTCAAATGCTTTTACAGCTACCAAAACCTCAGTGCTCTCCTCTGCACCTTATTTGCCAAAATTCATAGTGATGCTTACATTCAATTGTACTCCATACTAGTCCTTTACATTTTCCTGGCCCAAAACGCGTTCCATCCAAAGTCAACTCAACATAATGTTAAAAAGAACCATTAGATTAATATTTACAAAGCTGTCTTGATAAGCACTAAAAGTGCTTAGGCATCTCTTTTGAGACTACTAACCACGCACCTCTTGATGCATTCACACTGGAATTTAAATCACTTATGAAGTAGCATTTTCAAAACAAATCCCTCCTTGTAGATGTAGAAACAACATATGCATAAACATTCATCCTTTTTCATCCACTTATTCCTTTCAGTGTGTCATAATAGCTGTAGGTAAGTCTCTGACATTTCCTGTACCCACAATGAGCATTTAAAAGCCATTCAGATAATTGATATAATAGCAATTAGAACAATTTTTCCTGCTAGCGTGCTGTCCTTATCACATCCAAGGAAAAAAGTAATCAAAGTTATTATTCTGTCTTGGCAGACACACTTTAATCTCTTGAATATATCGTGGACTAATGGGATATGTCACCAGATAAACCAGAAAGCCAGGGCACATGCAAAGTCCAGCGACCATGCAAAAACCATTTCGTTTATCGAGAATCATTTCCTCTGCCAGTATACTACAGAGAACGAGCTTACTAAAAGCTTAAAGTGGGATTAGAAGATAAAGAGGGATCCAATCGTTGACAGCATTTTCTCCTCTAAAGCACTCTCACGTGAATCTTAAGAGCACTAACCTGTAGCAGTCTTGGGCTTTCATAGAGGGACTCAGCTTGAGCTTGAGCAGTGTCAGAGCCAAGGAATACATCTGAACAACATCCACACTGCTGAATATTCAGAGAACAGCCCTGTCCTCTGCCAAGCCATACTCTTGCAAGAAAGCAGCCATCTTAAGTGTGCTACCCAGGGAAGTTTCAGGGGATGGAAAAATAAACACAAAGCAGACAGCATTTTTAGGATCACTCAATCTTTTGTCAGATTCTGGAAGTAACTCACAGCCAGCATTGAAGCCCTCAAGCCACTGCCATATCAGCCTTTTTCTTCCCACAGCCCAGAGTGGCCACCACAAAGACAAAGAATGACATATCCATGTCTATTTAGCCTTTATATAGTTTTTAAGTCCCACTTGCTTCACTTCAATCATTCTGCACTGTAGGCAGCTATTTCTCACATGTATTGTCTGCTCTCAGTCTGAACACGCACTCTACAGGTAATGCATGAACTCCGGCTGTAGTTAGACAAGTGAGGCAGTGAATGCGCCCTGGCCTAAGCCAGTGAGATCAATCAGCCAGCCTCCTGGTTATACTCAGAGCAAGTTAAGCTTCGCTTTTCCCCCTACTCGAGCATGCACATACGGAACCAGCGCTTCCACCACCGCCAGCAGCATCCACGCACAGGAGCTGCGGATGAACGCGCTCATGCCCTTCATGTTCTGTGCCACTGGACACAGAACCAACTGACAGATGTTATCATTGGTGTGGCATATGGTTAATATCATACTGCTCTGAATTACGCAGGAGTTTTGACATTTTCCCCTAATGGTACTAGCCAGATTCTCCCATTGTGTACTCCAACCACCCAGCCTCCCTTACCTGAAAGGAAGCCATTGAATAAAACAGATTGAGGAGAGCCCTCTAAGCTGCATCTACCTACAGCAGGAGAGTCCCATTCTGTAATGTAAGAAAGATCACATTGACTAGAAATTGCACAGTCCAGTGCTCTGGTGCCTGAGTTTCCACCTGTACTATGCACAGAAACCATGTTCTCAGAACATGATGAAGCTGGATGTGGCTTAAATAAATATGAGCTGTTGGAAGAAGCCTAAGCACTGTGTAGCAAGCACTAGTTAGGGAGTGCTTTAGCTATCATTTTTGTCATGGTACTATCTTTACTAAATGAGGAATACAGCTGTATAGACCATAAGAAGCCTCAGAATCAAGAAGAAAACTGTTCTTAATAGTTAATGGAAAAGTCATTGAGAAGAGAAGCTCGTGTTTTCAGAAAATCACTCCAATTTCCTAACTAAATTTATTGTAGCTGTTGAAAACACTTATCTGGATAACCAAGTATACAATAATGGTAACAGTAAGTAAATACAGTACTCTCTTCTCCTGACACTTAAGTCCTAAATTAAGCTCAGAATAGTGCCTGTAATTAACAAGCCAGCAGTCTAGAGCCAGTAACACAAAGCTGAGCCAGTCTCCCACATCTAAAAGTTAGAGGCATTCAAGAAACTAATAAATAGGTCAACTCATTTCTGTATTCTATCCTCTGTATCAGGTATGATTCATCCATAAAATGAAAATCTCAATGTTCACACACAGTTATTATAAACACTTATATATGTTATTATAAATATTTCATGTCCAGTTAGATTGGCAATATTAAGATCACTTTATTTTAAGCCTTATGGATTTTGAAAACACATACAAATAAAATACTTGTTACAAAATTCCATTTGCTAAAGTTTCTTCAGGAATATACATCAAGCATGATCCCAGCACACAGATAAATGACTTTTACAGAAAGCATTACATAGAGCAATAAATGCTAGTGAAACAGCCAGTCTTTCCAGATATTTTACAATGAAAAGTTCTTTCCCTTTGCCACATCTAATATTTGACTAAGTTTTATATTTATTTATTTTAAATAGTCATGTCTGAATTCAAAATCTGTAACCAAACCGACTGTGGAAGTCAACAGGCACTCAGAAGCCCCAAAGGGGAGTAAGCGCTATTGTTCAAGTTCACTAGTTCAGGGGTAAAAATCCCTGAGAGACAGAAAAACACTAAACCCATTTTCTTTGTGGAAAGATGCTTGTCAAGGGAAATTGTCAACAGACAGCCATAAAGATAAACTGTAAGGCTGAAGAGCAATAGTAAGACAGAGCAAGGAAACCAATCTGTAATGCTAGGTAACGAGGAGTGCTTGGTGGAGCACCATCATGGGACTTCACCAAGGCTGCCTGCTTGCAAGAAAAGCACTTAGCAGAAATATATGCAGAGATACAAAGCACAAGATATGTATGTGCTAACCTTGTCATTAAGACGGAAAACACAGTGTGTGCCAAAACTAGAATCCCACCTAGTTATAAACAGTATGCAACTGACCTCAAGAGTTAAAATACAAACAAGAATAAACAAGATATTGTGCTCCAATTACAACGTCACCATCAGGACATTTATTATGTGAAGCCAGTAGATTAAGAAACACAGATCCATATACATTTTCTGCTGCTCGATGCCAGTGCAGAACTGCTCAGCAACAAGCATTTAACACACCACATCACTGAATTCTCTGGGACCTGGAAACGGACCTCAGGAGCAGTATGCCTCTGACCTTCCACCTCAAGTCCCTGAGTTGCTGCTGGACATCAAAAGAGCTCTACTGCTTCTACTTTATGAGTCATACCCCTGCAGTGTCCTGTTCCTTGCTGCATGCTGTGACAAGGGTCCCCGACTACGTCCCTTTCCTTAAGCCTATTGTGCGTACAGAAGTTGCACCACTGAGTGATGATGCCGTGCTGATTTTCAGTGTTATTTAACGTGGAGGCAGGTCAAGCTAGCTAGATCAAGTATGAGTTCACTCACACTGTTCACTAAGGCTGACGTGAGCCTTCAGAGCAGTGGAAGAAAGCCACAGTATGCTCAGGTTATTGAAACATCCAAAGCATTAAGAAGCCCATTACATCTGACGGACATCAAGCACCACTATAAGCAATGCTAGGAGGAAAGTGTGGCAAAAATGGTGAAAGCAAGTCCAAGAAAACTTCAATCTAAAGATCTAATTCTAAAGGTTAATACAGGTTTCACAACCAGTACACTTAGCCTATGATGAGCCACAGGTTTAAAACTATTAGCAAACAAACAGGAGTTCTAAGAGCGACCTTTAGGTTCTGACCTAAAGATCTATAAATACCACTGGGGGGATGATCTAGTTTGAAATCAGATTATCTTTAAACTAACTAGAAAGCAATCATGCTTACGCGAGGCCCTCATGCCAGTCACACTTGCTCCGGAGCAGGGCAGCACTCTAAAGAACAGATGTTGACAGCACGTGCCCTGTGCTATTTTAACATCGAGTTTCCTTATATTATTTGTATCACTTCAAGAGGACAGTAGTTAAGCCAAGCTACCCCAGCCCCACTTCAGCCCAACCCTGCATTCAGTTTTGTGCTTAGTTTACCACAATGGGAGGAGCAAGTTCTCGGAGATTTGCTGATGTGTTACTTTATCAAAAGGCCTCAGGGAAACAGCAACTAGAGAGGAAGAACACATCACCTTTCCCAGCAAGGCATTCTCCACTGTGCTTACCCTGAGGAGGAGACACATCAAACTGTCACAGTTTGATTTGTGCTAGCTTTCCCTCTACAAAACCATTCTATTAGGGCATTCGTTCCACACAGGGATGTGCGGTTTTATGGAAGGACTGCTGTTCCAGTTCTCTAAATGGACTCTCCAGACTTCAGGCTTCTGCCCTAGATTTAGGTCACTAGTAATTGGACATGTGTAGAAAATGCACAGGCTCAGTTCAGTGTTGCCTAATTAATTTCTTAGTCTGTTGATTTGGCAGTCGCCCTATAAAACAGAACAGTTGGATACTTAAACTTGTATTGAAGAATACTTTATGACACTAGCAAGCCTCCCAAAAAATAAGCCCAACTCTTTCAGTAGTAATGAAATAAATACTTTAAATTGCCTGGAGTACAAAAGTGAAATCAGTTTTTTCAAGTGAGACCACCAGCTTGGTTCATTGAAAGAAAAAAAGATCAAGCACAGCACAGAATGTAGAAACACAAAAACTTCACCTAAGGAGTCCTCCTTAAGACAAAGCACAGAACTGACAGGTGCCAAAATCTTGCAACCTATGGAGCAGAATCAAATGTACCAACTTTCTGTCTGGGACATTATATTCCCAAGCAACTGGTGAGCATACCAACCACAAACTAATGTCACAGCCTGAAAGAGAGGGTTCTGCACATTATTTTGATCCATATGAGGTGCCTTTCAGTATGTAACTGCTCTTGGAGTAGCACATTCATGATGAAGAAAAGCTCATTCACTGAAATTAGAATCAAAATTCTTTCTGTTCCTAGGCTTCTGTAACAATTTTTTAGTTAACTTGCTCGATTTTTTTTTAAATCCTTCTCGAAGGACACAGAACAGCCCCACTGTGCTGAGTCCTGGCCATCCCGCCAAGCTTTCTGTTGGAGCTTACTTGACTACCATCTATTCACTTCACCACAGGTCCCATGTGCTTTAGGTAGTTTTGGCTTAGGCCTAAACAGCAAATGAGAAGAGACAGATGCCTCTCTGCAGGAACCTTCCTTACTGGTGACTCTGGGGGTTGAGTTGGCGGAGCTACCTGAACCTTACAAGGTGGTTGCTGTACAAAACAGCCTTATAAAACTCTAGTCACATTATAACTGGAGTAAAATATTTACTTTAGATCAGGAAGTACTGTATTTTCTGATGGGGAAACAAGCTCAGTGCCTGAGCAGAGAGTTTTACGGCACTTTAAAGGTGACCTAACATGCCTACCTTGATTTAAAATAAAAACACATTCCAATTCCTTTCTCTAAGAAGTGAACTCTGCCAACAAAAAGGATTTGAAGACTGAAATAAACTCACTGTAACAGTACTGAAAGGGAACAGATCTTCTCTCCAAAAGCCTTGTATACAGGGGCACTCAGATGGCTGTTAAAGTAAAAACAACATACAACGATATTTGCAAAAAAGCTTAATATAATCTTTTGAGTCTATAAACTCTAAACAATAAATAGGAAAAGTGTACATGGCACACCAGAGCAGCTAAATATTAAAACAAGTACAAATTGGTAACGCTTACCTATATTGTCAGCAATTAGTTTGTTTCACTACTGTGATATAATACAAGCTTAATATACAAGATGTTTTTACAAAGGAAAACCACAGAACAAAGTTAATACAGAAGGTGAGGGAAAAGGGGAGACAATAAATAACAAGGCACAAATACCTCTCTTGCTGCAACCCTGTAAGGCACCACTTGTGCAAACATGAAACTATCAAAACCTGTAGTGGAGTAATTCTAAACATGCTTCAATAACTGGACAATGTATTTTAAATATGACACTATGCTTGTATCTTTGGAAATAGAAATGCTTACGTTTTAAAATTCAAATTAGCGAAATGAGTGAATTAACAGCCAAATACAAGAGTCACAACTAGTTTCTCCCAGACAGCTCCACAAGTGCACTTTGATCTTGACCTATACTGGCCTTGCTAAGAGTCCTGGATCCAATATGGTGCAGAGGGAAATGCTGCCAAGTTATGTCAAATTACACCAGTAATTGTGACAAAACACACTTAAGGGATTAGGAAGAGAATGAAATTATTTTCATTTGAAACCAAAAATTATTTAAATCAAGATGTAAAAGGTCAGTAGCATTAATCTAACATAATTAGGTATCTTAATACCCGAAGTTATCATTCATAAATCTGTTTAAGAACTGCACATCAACATTTTTCTTCCTTATTCTGTTACCTGCTCAGAAAACCTATCATGAGACAAACTTCAGAAAAACCTTCTCCCTTACTAGAAGATTACAGATACATAGTTAAGCACACAAACTGGAAGTTTCCCCCTTTTTTCTTGTGTTCCATGATCTCTACTGCATCCTGCTAGAAGTTGTTTTTGTCCTCTCTCCAAATACATAAAAATCTCCAGATACTAAAATTACTTAAAATATGCACAGGTCGGACAAGTTTTTACAAGATGAGAAGGGTTTTCACAAGATGAGAAGGGTTTTCACAAATAACCAAAATTTTCTTCTAATGAAACATTTAGGAGGCACTCAGTTTCTCATGAGCTTCAGACATGACTTTTTTTTTAACTTGGGAACAATGTCAGTAAACTACATTTCCAAAAGTTCTGCTTGCATTCTTGCACCTTGAACAACTGCACAGCACACAGTAAACAATCTGAATGAACCTGACTAGTCAGTTATTGGCTAGGTTTTGTTTTCTTACGTGACGTCTTATTTTACGCTTAAATACCTTGCCACAAATCAAAACACTTAAGGTCAGACAACCTGCAGCTTTAATGATGCCCGATCTACTGAGCTGCCAGAGAGGAAAATCAGGTCAATCTATCATATTTTAAACAACAGAGGAAATGGAAGAAAAAACAGTATTAAGTGATAAGTTAACATTCATATAGCTATTTGCTGAAAGGCTGTGCCAGCTTAGGCATGCTTCATTTTTTATATTCAGTCCTGTTTTAAGGATATAAAAATTTGAGCAAATACAATGTAAACAGAGCCAGGTAGACTGCAGTAGTAAAGGACAAAATCATTGATCTGACAGGTTTAAGGCCAACTATTTATGATTTGAAATATGTCATACTTTTCCATGGCACTTAATACACTGAAAGTTAGTACTGGGTGACACTAAACAAGGGAATACATATTCATAAGAGATATATACACGTAGCTTCAGTTCCTAAAATAGAAAGTTCAAGTTTTCTTGTCCAAATAAAAGCAATTTGTGAAAGACCACCTATGGTTTCCTAGACTGAATAAAGTAATATTACTATTTAAATCAATTTAGTGCAAACTGACCTAAGTCCAAAGACATACCATTCCTTGATTTTTAGTCACTACTTACCAAATGCCCTATTTCTTTCAAAAAGACAACTACATCTTTTTTCCCCCCTTAAAAGAACAGCAAACACTTGACAACTAGCATGCTGTTCTAGTCTACATTAACAAAACTTGCTGATATACAAATCGTGCTTTGGCCATGCAGCACAGACCCATCCTGAAAACGACCCATCTCTCTGTTTAATCAGTCTTGAAGAACACAATGCCAGATTTCAATTAGCAGGTCATCCTGGCCACTCCGTACTCCAAGCTGACAACGGCAGGCTCAGCTTTGGAGAACTCGGACACAAGTTCGCTGTAGCGGTTGTCTGCTGTGTTGCTGCCCTCTATGGTTCGCACGGCGTCGTTCACTGGCATCGGCGGCTGCTCCTTCTGGAAGCACGGAGGGATCTTCAGTGCCACGGGGGCGGGATGAGCCGTCTGTTCCTGTTCCTTCACAAAAACCACATCTGACTGCCCGTTTCGCTGCTTTATTTTCTGAAATACAAAGAACACTTACTAACAGTGGGCATGATTCTTCACTGATAATATTGTGCTTTTAAAGAAAAGGTATCCCCTTCTTTTGCTGGCCAACTCAGTGTCTGCAGAACTCTGTCTTACATACCCTAGTTAGATAGGTAACAGTACTGTTGAACGTTAGGCCATTCCTTATTACTTTATTCCCCACAGTTTACAGCAGAGGCTACAAGCATCGTTTGCTTAAAATCTGCAGCTGAGCAGAAGACAAAGAATGTCTGTCAATATCTCTAGAGAAGGAGAGGTTCTTCCAGGGTTGCCCCTTGTTTGGTTGCTATCAAGATAGGAATACTTTCTGGAGTAGAGGCAGACAGGCCTTGGTACTGTAGCAAGCAGGGATCTTGCAGTCTCTTAAAGACAGTGAGTCTCTCAATGACAAAGCAGTTTGATACCTAAAGCCATTCTATCCTTCCCAAAAACCTTCTAAAAGACTTTTCCTTTAGATCCAAAAAATGCCAATACAGTTTGTTCAAATGCATGAATATGCTAAAAAATGTCAACTAAAAAACAGGAAAGGAGAAAAGAATGTATCCTGCCAGCATGAGCAAGAGAATAGGACAGATTTGGATTGAGGGATTTTTCAGTTACATGGTTCAGGCTGTTTGTTCGTTTTGGTTTTAATTCAAACTCACTCACCCAATAACTGGGAGCTTGCATTAGTTAACTGAACAGACTTGTCTGTTGATGTGTTTGTGTTTTATTAGAACTGAGACTAAAACCAGAAGACTGGTGTCTCTTGACATCTACTTTTTATAGATGACAACACCAATAGAGAAGTCTACATCAGGATTTCAAACAACTACATCTCTTCATCACACAAGTGAGAAATGTAGGCCCAGGTGAAGTTAACATCTTGGAATGAGGTTCTAGAAAATTCAAAGCTGAGACTCCACTTTGCATCCTTCTTATTCTTTAGATTGCTTAATCTTGAGTTTTCTTCACCTTTCTGCTTCAATTGTATAAAAATTTTTAAATATAAAATTAATATTTGAAACAGTATTAGATTAAGTGATCTGCATTCACTACATTACAGTAGGATCAGTCTAATAGAATCTTTCCTTCTAGAAAAGCTCTACTTCCCCCCTTCCCCCCTCAACATAATATACAGGAGTTGTGTTACCATTTCTATCCACACACAAGTATTAAAACTGATAATCAAAAGACTTTTGCATTCCTTAAAAGGTATTATCCTGAAGTTTCAGCACCTTAACTGACCGTAACAGAAGTATCAATCAGCCTTTCCTGGCTGTTTACTGTAGCACCTAGAAGTCAATTATAGACATCTGATCTCTGGATTTAGCCCTGTCTTCATAAAAACATTACAATGTACATGACCCATAATTATGGTGACTTACAACAGCATGCACCTGCATATGAAGTTAAAAGAAGGACAATACTTACTGCTTCCATTTTAGTAGCTATAATGGAAATAAAACATTTTCAGTCTCCTTAGTTTAGCAACGTAGCTGTAGCTACATGGATACCTTGTTAGCCAAGGTAGTTTAATGCAGGTTAAGTTTCTGTGAAACTTACCTTCAGTAAGGCTTTGATAGTAGCACTTTTACATAACACAGCACATTAATAAAGCAGAATAAACAGTGCCTTAGAGCACTGATCATAGAAGCAAACAGTGAAAGTCCAGGTCATCATTACACAGGGTAAGTGCCAGGCCATACAGCAGTGACATTCATGTGAAAGCCAGCAGCACTACTACAACTATAATTTGAAGAACAGGTCACAAGTACACACACTTATTTTGTAATACTTACAGCTTCCAGTTCTTTAATGTCTTCCTCCAGTTGTTTATTTTGCTCACTTGTGTTCATGATAAGATTGAACATAGACTGCCTGGGATGCATACTTCGATCAAACTGATGGTACATATTTCTCCAAAACCTGCACAAAGCAGACAGGTTTAACTACACAAGACAAAGACAGAGCTGAAGAAAAGATACTGTGTCTTATTTAAACTTACTTAAAATTGAATGATACTGTATTAGGCTCCAAAAGAGTTAGTTCTGGAGAAAAGTCCGGATTATACAGAGGATTCTGGTATTTCTTCTGTTCAGCCAAAAGGAATGGCCACAAGGAATAGGTCTTCTCTTTTAGTCTTTAAGCAAAAAGAGATAGAGATCAACACACTGACTGCAAGCAAAAAACCAGAAGATACTGCTTACGGTGTGCAAGTTCAGCCTACTTGAAATAAATCCTTTTAAAATACAGTGTGAGATGAACTTATAAAAACTTCATGGAAGTTTTCCAACTAAATGCATTGGAAGATACCCTACTGATACTTCTAACTGAGTAGTCTTGAGCAGGCAAGAATTTTAAGGTTACCTAAAAAGAGATGGGGAGAGGAAATGACATCATACTTCCAAACTTAAGCTTACCTACTTTTAGAGGAAAAAAAAAAACCAGATGAGGAGGAAAGATACCTTAACTTTTGCTATGAAAAAAAAGCATAGGATTTTCTCCCAGAATTAGAAAGACTGTCTTCAGCATGTAAAAGCACAAGAAGCACTGCTGTTCCCTGACACAGTTCAACATAGTTTTCAGTACTACCAATCGTTCCTCTATTCAGAGCCTAAAACGAAGAAGATTCATGGAAGTTCTCAGGCTTCCAGAATAAACAAAAGACACATTACAATGTGCCTGCTTACTTCAGCTCTTCTCGTTCTTTTTGACAGTTTCCAAGGAAGTTACCAAACTGGCATGAATGGACGTGTTCATGGATTTGAAGGAGGAAAGCTTCATTGTACTCAAAGGCTTGCGGAAACTGCTCAGTCAGATTCCACACACTTTCTAAAAACTGAGTGAACACTGGCGAGATCTCTTTCGGATCACCATCCAACTGACAACATCTGAAAAAGATTCCATAAACAGATTGAAACTGGTTTAAGTTAGAAATCAAGAAAGTCTTAGCTGCAATTGTTTTTAAATGACAGCACCTTAATTTGACACTAGCTTTGATTTGGAAATTGAGCACCTAACTTCAAGAACTGGGGCAATTTTTGAATAGAAATAAGTCTATATTTCACCTGGTTTTCTGACTTATAAGTAATCACACATTTATATTAAGAATAAAATGGCAACATAAGACAGTTAAGTTCCTTTGTGTCTAACACTGTCACAGTCAACATGTGGAGTATACCAGCTAAAAGCAAATTAATAAGCAGTAAATAGCAGCAAGGGTATTGTCATAGGTGATGACAGGCAGATCAAGAGAAAAAAACAGAACTCTTAACATATAGGACTTCTAAAGGTAGGCATGACTTCATCATCAAAGTAAACATAAACACAAACTTATCTTTAAAGATAGCAAAACTATGTGTTTCATATTGCCTAAATAGCTGGGACGTAGCTTTAGATTGGTTTTACACTGTCTATACATAGGTGCAGACGTTGCTGCAGTCATCAACTTTTGAGAGCAATGCACCAGTAGCATTAAAAATTTATGTCTGCAATATAAATCAATTATCCAACAGGTATTCGAATAAATTGAAATACACTCTAGACAGCAAGACAAGTGCCTTGTCTACTGAAAACAGCTTACCCATTGCTGAAATGGTGCAGTGTGGCTAGAAATGCAACATATACAAGCTGTCTTTTGTTTAAAAATACTTAATTCAGTTCGCTGTATACACTTTACGGTATCAGGGGAGTGAACTACCTGTCAGAGAACTTGTGCCCAAAAGAGATCCAGTCTTTCTCTATCAAGACCTAGAGGGTAAAAAAACCAAAATCTCATGTAAAATATTACTCAATCTTACACCTACAGTATTAACCCCACAGGTTATCGATTATTATACTTAAAATCTGAGTCCAATAAGCTACAGTAGAAAGAGCTATTTATCACTTTGTAGCTTCTTTATTTTCTCGGAAGTTTTGCACAAGATTCTCAAAGTACATTTCTAAAACTAGTAAAAAAAGTCAAGCAAGTTGCTAATCAGATAACCGATAATTTTAAGAAAAATGTTGCGTGACTTCACTAGTAGTTTACTAACTTTCTATGGCAAAGAATAGGAAAAATTTTAGTATTGCATGCCTGATACCATAGTTTACATAAAAACAAATAATATATTCTTTCTAACATTTATAGCAGTAAGTTTGTTAATATCAACACTAGCTTATTTTATCACTTCAGTCACACTATTAAGCACCAAAAAGAACACAGGACCTTCACAGAAATTCGACTGAAAGCAAGGATTAATCAAAACCCAAAACAATTAAATTACTTCCCTAAAGACTACACACATTCTCACTATTCACAACAAATTAATCCTCTTCTAATTCTTTCTCAACTTCACTTTCAATGTTTGTAATATTTGTGGCAGTTAGTTCTTGCCAATACATTGAATTAGTTTTATGCACTATCCTTGAGGAGTTCCCATAACCCTTTGCCTTGTCACTGAAGGACAGTGTTGATCTTCCTAGTCTAAAATTTTGAATAATCATATTGAAATTCTTCTCTCTATATAAAAAGATGAAGAAATTTAGATTGTTTAGACTTTTTAAGTCTCTATCACTGGGGGAATTGTCATTTTTAGATTTCAAAAATATTGTTTTGGACACAAAAGATAAAACACAGAGCTGCTGTAATTTAGTACGTGCGCTACCTCACATAAGCACTTTGGAATCCTTCTATGTCATAGATAAGGCACTTGTTTGGATGCAAAAGGCAATCATTGCAACATTTCTGCAGGATGACTAAAGCAATCTGCTATTTGTATTTCAGTTTTTTATATTTTAAATAAATGTTTTTCAAGTAGCAAAGTATTTCTATATGAAATATTTATCAATATGCTGCAAATCTCATTTTACACTTGTAACTAGAAAAAAAAATCAGTATGTTTACTCTGCTCCCTTTGACACAAACATTTTACACCCTTTCTTTACCAAAAAAGCTCAGGATTGCAACTCAACATCTGCTTACCATGAATCCTTTGATTGTTCTGTAATAGGAATCTAGCAAGAGAGCTCCAAGAGAACAAACTTGGGAAGTCCTATCCCAGCCATCTGAACAGTGCACCAATACACTTGCACTCTCAACTGCTATTGCCTGCAAAACACAGTTGTTTCTTAATGAATATTCTTTTCTAGAAAGAAGTCAAAAACTAGTAAATAAATAAAATTGCTACATTTATTTCCAACTCATACCATAGGCCATCTTATTTAACAAAGCTAGGAAAACGTTTACTATGAGGAAAAGATTTAATATTATCAGAAAGTAGGAACTTCTCTTCATGGAAGTATAGAAAACTCCTTGAAAAGAAAAGAAATCCCACTACCACCTCTGCATACCCTAACCTCCACAGGGGCTCCCAGTTCTCTCTCTCTCTCCCCCTTATGAAACTAAATTCACAAGAAAACCTAACAATAATTAGATTGCACATTACAGAGTACAGATTTTAAAAAACCAAACTAGGTCAACACATCATTAAAGATACCACTTGTTCATCATTATGCTACATATAACTAAAGGTCTAGGAAATGCTTATTAGCTTCAGCTGAGAAATCAACTCCTGTTGGCTCAGACATTTTTGAGGGTCATCTTTAGGACCATCACCCACTTTTAACTGAGGTAACTCATTATTTCACCTAGCAAAACAAAGATCCAGGTTTTTTCTTTACCCACTCCCATCAGATCAAACCCTTGGCTTCCTAAGTGCTTGGCAAAGGCAATTGTTCCTCTGAATTGTTCACAGAATCCTATTTCCTTGCCAAATGAAGTCAGCATAGCCACCTTGGCTGCTCTACAATTTCTGCCTCAGTTCTATTTTTCAGGGTACACTAAATAATAGTTGGTTCCATCCACCACCAAACGGGTTACAGCTTTTAAAAATATCTAGAGAACCAGGAAGCATAAGAATCCCTTCGTCTCCCAACAATTTGACCAAGTAGCATTCAAAAAATCCCAGAACATTAGCTGGGATATTTAGTATCTCTAATCATAAAAAACCACATAATACTTTAACCAGCATATTAGATGTACTGGTATATATATGCTAAGTACCTATCTCCAAAAAGGTCAGTTGCAGAATTTTACACATTACATAATATTAAGCATAACTTTTCTGGTAGGTTTCAACTTCCCATCAAATAAAGATGCAGCATGCAAGTTACCTTGGCTAGGAAGACGGCAGCATCCAACACAGCTTTGACATGACGCAGCCATCCAGAATTCTCCAGACCAGACAAAAAGTCATTGACAGACAAACCCCTTGTGCCACTGACTGAAAGAAACCAAGAGTTAAAAAGCCTTAAGTAGCTGCAGCTACCTACACCTGCAATGTGGAAAAAAGAATAATTGCATGTTGTTTCTAATCCCCTATGTTCTAAGTTGAGTGGTGGTTTCCTGAAAGATTTCTAATCAAATGGTTAAGGGAGGGGTACTACAAAATGTTGTCCACTCAGAATTCAACTCCATAGAACTACGTAACTACGAGTGACAAGAGTAAGATATTTGTGTGGTTTTGACAAAATGACATTCTAAGTAAACACACTGGTTATCCCCACTAGGAAGCCTTACTCTTGTCTTACCAAGGAAGGCAATGCAAATGCCAAAGGCTTACTGGAAATACTTAATTACTACTAGTAGTAGGGAAGTAGCTGCATCCAGACAATATACACAGCTCAGAGTAGTCACACTACCAGAGTTTCACCACTTCCACCCTGCTTAGGAGAATAAAGTAAGTGCAATACAAGAACACAGCAATGAAATCAAATCCATTGAGATTTTGTCTACCTTCGGACTTGACACACTACATTTCTGACTGATCCCTACCATTCTTCCCTAATATACTTGGATCCTGTAACAAAAATGTCAATTCAGAGGGCAAGGAAGAATTCAAATTAAAGGAAAGATGCTTTGCAATGTAGCAGCAAGAGATGCAGAGGTAGACTGAAAGATTCTCACACAGACATCAAGTCACATGTGAGACAGATAACCTGGTTCTTGTCCAATTTTGAACAGTAACTCGCACAGTTACATTACTCTCTAAACATGACTAACTTCTGGCAATTAAAAAAAAAAATTGCTGGATAACATAACTTCAGTTATATAATTCTGAGAGAAGACACCTAAGGCTGCCAGCTACAAAAATACCTGCCTCTTCCACAGAGGAAGCCTACTTTCCACTAAGCTTAACAGCTGGACTTGATGATCTTAAAAGTATTTCTCAACCTAAACAATTTTACGATTCTAAAGCATTAGGCCCCAGATGAAAATAAAAAGGTTCTGCAGATGAAAGTCAGCAGTAGGGATACACAGCTGCAAAATCATCTTTATCTCTGACAATGGAAGGAAGTGAGTCAGCAGCAAAAGTAGAGAATAAAATTCACCAAACCACTCTGTGATGCAGCTTCATATTCAATCAAGTCTTCTGATGTAACGAGGGCTATAAACTCAAATCACTGCCTCAAAGAGGTTTCCTGTATCTGCACTAGATGTTTCTCAGCTTTCAGCCAAACAAGTTTTGGTACACTTCCCATTGCTCAGGAAGATTTGTAGTGCCAGGTGCCGCTGAATATTAGAAGAATGACAGGCTTCCAAATAAGTATTGCAGCACCTTTTCTAACTCCCACAGATCTTCATCATCTACAAAACTATCTAGCAAACTACACCACAATGAGGTAGCAAAACATCAAGAAATCCCAGGACAGAAGACCTACTTTTAAAGGTTAGTCTGTAAATATCAGTAGAAGAAGTAAAAGCAAGCTAGCTTTCCTTGTCTTTGAAAGGCATCATTAGGCAAGAGTTCTGCTTCCAAAAGATCTAGCACATGGAGGAAATCAGATGAGAATGTGAGCTAGCTGAAAGGATCAAGTCATTCTCTGTACCAGTGGTTCCATACACCTGATCAGTCACAACAGTACACAAACAGGTCCCCCACTCTATGGCAAAGGAAAGAAACTGAAAATAGTCAAGTATCTGCAAATTCAAACATCTGCAGGGAAGGAACTGGACAGACGAAGCCATGTCTAGAGATATTCTTCATGACAGCACACCCAATATTCTGTAACTTACGGTATAAAGCACAAGCTTTCCAGCTAGAAAATAAACAAGCTTCCAGCCCTCAGTTTGTTTTCACCCAGATACTGCTGTCAAAATCTGCTTTTGATTACAATTTTCAGCTTGGCAGAAATATTTCACCACTAGTATTTCCCCCTTCTAGCTAGATTTCTATATTTTTATAAATGAAGGCAGAGATAGGAACACATGTGTTGAGCCCCAAGAGTTACCTTCCATTTCTGTGAATTAACACAGGCATTTTTATACTAGTTGGTGATTAAATCAATTGCATTGATACTGTTCCAATTCTTATATGCTGAAAAAAGTTATTTTCCAGTTCCTTATGGTCTTCTAAAAGGTCAAAGACAATTTATGGTACCATTTATAGTACCACTAAGATAATTCAGCTACTTCACAATAAATATGATTCAAGATAATTCTGCCTACATGGATCCCATCATAAAAACCACAAGCCCTACATGGACATAAGCCCCAAAACCTCAACGTTCCCTTGCTTGGTTGTCCTTATTTACACTACTAGCAAAGCTTCAGGCAGCAGTTCAGGAGGTGATTAGACCTGCAGAGTGAAGCACAGCAGGTTGCAGGCAGAGGTTGTTTTTTAACAAATAAAAAAACCTAGATAATTCCTTTCCCTATACAGAAAACTCCACATAATTCACAAAACCCCCTCAGTTAATACACTACCACCAGCAAAACATATGCAACAGATTCGCAGCACCCGTTGAGCCTTTTCTCCAAACATTCTCTGCAGAAATGCTCCCTCTTGATAAACACAAAAACCTTTTGCTTATCAGAGTTCAATCTTTTCTGTTATGCAATATTGTAATTTAAATATATAAAAACTGAACTTTGCATTTAATGTCACAGCTACAAATTTAGCCTATGTGAAGTTTCTCCCATGAGTGTTGTAGTCTGCTCATTGGGGGGGCAGAGTCATGATGCTCATGCTGAAGAAAACTGTTTTAGAAAAGTTTTGAACCACTGCATGCAAGATGTTTAAGTAACAGCTGAATCCAAAATGAAGAATAGACTGTAAATCCCCCTGGCATGCTCCATGGTGTAGTCCCATTACAAAAGGATGTTGGGAAGGATTATGTCTCGCATTTGGCTTGCCAGTGGAATCATTAGGTTCTGAAGGAAATCTAGCAGACACAGCCGAGGAGCAGGACACACACCAAACAATGAATAGCAGTTGTTTGTTATAAAAAGCCCAAACAACTGAGGGCAGTCCCAGTTGCTTGAACAAACAGCATCATTGGTATCACACTCTGATTTGAGAACATTCAGTTCAGCACATCCAGGGGAAGGGAGTACACAGAAGCTAAATGGCATTTTCCTCATTTTAAGCTATGAACCATTTTCATGGCATTTTCTTCCTGATCATCCCACTGATGGCACATTTCTACAAGGGGCTGAAGAGTAAATTATCCATACATCCCTAAACTTTAAAGGTCCTTCCTACCTCTGAAGATGTTCCTACTTCTAGAGTGGCATTCAGGAAAACTCCTGGTGAATCATACAGACTGAATAGAGGCAGAACAAACATGCCCATTTATCAAAAAAATTTCTGTGGAAAACAAGCAACAGAGATCACTCATGATTTTGTTCAATAGTGTTTAAACAAACCAGGTCTCCACACAAGGAAAAACTAAAACATATTCCATCCTTAAAGAAAGTTACAGATACATATTTAGTAAGCATTGCTGGTGGGATGCCAATTCAAATGGAAGAAATATGAAGTCTGTGAAGCTTAACTGTGTGATGCACACACTTCTGCATCAGACATTATTACACAGGAGCAGACCTCCTAATAACAATAAAAATAACAATCAAGATTTATTAACAAGTTTTCTAGAATTGAATGTATTAGCAAGAGAAAGGGGGATTATACCAAATCTAAAAACTCAAGCTCAGGATCATGCTTCTCATCTTTCCTTTGGGAAAAACACACATAGGAAAAACCAGAAAGATACATATTATCAAAGCTCAGTAGGATTCCATGCAGAGCGCCTGAAGAACAGGTTAGCAGCACATCCAGGATCAATGAAATTGAGGACTACATCACTAGTCTGTACGATTTCTTAATTAATGTAGTCAGAATCCCTTCATCAAAACAGGCTTCCAAACAAGCGTAAACCTTCTCCATGACCGGAAATACTTGCATAATTCTAGAAGCCAAGCACTTACACATGTATTGTCTGTCAGGTGTGGAAGCCTCACTTCCGCCACTAATCTCAGTATTAGCACTCCACAAAATAGCTTAAATTTTCTCTCAGCTGTCTACCTAAATAAATTATTAACAGAATTATGAACACATTTCTGCCTCTCCATTTTCACCACCAGGAGGCAGGCAGTGATATGGTGAAGTGGCTCACATTTTCCCCTGCCCCTTCTCTACAAACACCTACAAGCACACAAGCGGCGCATCAGGTCAAAGAGCTCAAATTTTCGTACAGACCATTTGCTTATTGTGAATTCTGTGGAACAAAGTGCTCCTTGAAGAACTGATATTCTGTAAATGAAAATATATCTACAGACACACACTTGGAAACCACAGCATCTTTCTCACTGACATACTAATAAGTTCACTAAAGACATAGTGCCATTCAATTTTCTTCAAAATAACTCCGTTCAGGTGGGTTTATAGTTTGAAGGTCAAGGTTTAAGGTAATTCGTTACCACAGAGCACAGCAAACTGGTACTAAACACACAGTTGGAATAAAACATTGAAATGTCAATGAGGTTTGTGTAAGCTACTATTAAAGACTTCAGAAAAATACTTATCCTGTTTTCATATACACTATTTCAGTACAGTTAAAACATACCTTCCAGGAGTTTTTGCAAGCTAGATCTCATCACATGAATATTTTCAATGCCAACAAACTGGAACCTGATGTTTGAGTAGTTGTCTTCATTCTCATAGCCCTTCCCAGCAGCTCTGTTAGCCATTGCATTAAGCTTAAAAGAGGAAAATAAAAATACTGAAAAACATTATCAGAATAAAAATATCAAATTAAGAAACAAAAGTCAAGCAATTTCAACTGAATACATTGGGAAAAAAACACAAGAGCACATAGTATAAACAGATTCTAATACACAATTTGTGGCAAACCAGCTTGAAAGCACTGAAGAAAGGGACAGTATATATAAAAAAAGAAATAGTCTATATTTAGAACTGACATAGCTGAATAATGCATTTAGTAATTTTTATTCTCTTCTCCATATTCCTAACTAATGAACTTTTACTTGTGTCCAAATATTTCTGAGCAAAGACACTACAAAACAACTCACCTACAAAGAGAAGAGTAAGACCCAGACATTTTCAGCTCCTGTGTTCAGACACCTGAGTGAATTCAACACTAATTGAAATGCAGATGGGTCTAAAGAGTGAGTTACCCATACATTGTAACACAGATCATAACATAATTTAACAAAATAACAGAATTCAATTTAATTAGACAGTGATGAAGTATGATGGTGAGGCACTGGAAAACATTGCCCAAGAGAAGTTGTGGATCCTGGAAGTGTTCAAAGCCAGACTGGATAGAGCTCTGAACAACCTGGTCAGAGGGGCTGGAGGTGATATTTAAGACCCCTTCTAACTCAAGCCATTCTATGATGACCTCAGAATGCTACAACAGAATTTCCCCCTCTTCCTCCTTTCTGAGACAGTTTGTACAGATTATTTACACAGCACACAGTACTCTCTCTCATTCCAAAAGAAAACCCATCACAGCTCACCATTTCACAAATTTCATTTCAAACAGCTAAATTACTTGGATCTCACTCAACTATTCACTTCTTAACTATGATTTAAGTATATTTCATATGCACCTCAAACTTCAGAAGCATATTCAGTGGATTCTAGCTGACTGTTGGGACAGGTTCAACTTCTTTAAGAAAGCAAGTAATTAAATACCTGAATAGAGAGGCCTAACCTTATCTTTAAAAGATTTTTGTTTATACTTGACTCCAAATTTTCCAGAATTACACTATATCCCTGTACCCTAATGTCCAGGAGGAGAAGCTTGTCTGTAGCACCCCAAGTACCTACCTTCGGCCTGGTGTCCATGACGTACATGTAACGATTTGAAGGATTTGCTTTACTGATGGCTTGCAACATGTGCTCATCTTCCAGGCACCTGGCACTGAAACCTGAGAGAGGCTGACTGCATCTGCAAATTGCAGCCTACCAGAGACAACAAAGAACAAATGAGCATCACTTGAATACCTGTACTTGAAGTGCTTTGCAGAATCTCAAAAGACACTGAAACAAATTGTTTCATTCAGCTGATAGCACCAGAAAACTGAATAAAATTCAGGTGTTCCTACTTTTTAAGCACATCTCTTGGAAACCTTAAAACACAGTACCTACACCTTAAATCTATAGGTTCATCAAAGCAGTTTTTCAGGTTCATCTATATGGGCAAGGTATCAGTTTACATAAGGGACATAAAAACCCACGAAAGTACAGGCCGGAAAAATTACACTTCAGGAAAGCAAGCTACCCCCTTAATACGGAATGAATTATGTGTGGTTTTACTAATGCAGACATGATTTTATTATTGCAAGTGCAATTTGTTATCATCTAATGTGATTTTTGTAATGTAATTTTCAATGATATGTTGTATTTCAGAAGGCATCAGGTACATCTTCCAATGTTTAAATAATAATGTAATTATGTTTAAATCCATCTAGTAGCTTCACATTCATCAGTCAAGTTCTTTAACTCAGCAAGGTGACAGTCCTTCTCTCCTTCCACAGCTGAGACTGGTACATGCTGCTTTACATCACCCTCTGCAAAATCTTATTTCCTACTCTGTAGGGTTTTTTATCTTGCAAATAACTCCTTAAGGAACCAATTCTGTTCTTTTGTTGGTTCATCGTTGTTTTTGTTTGGTTTTTTCCCCACCATTTTGACCTAACAGATTTTATTCCTGATATATCAAGGAAGATAAATCCCTTAATAGAAAGCTATCTTCAGTTACCTTAACATTAGTTTCTGAAAACTTTAGGAGATTCGGCTGATTATCAACTGATTACTTAAGTATTTATTTTAAACTGGCTAGGCTTACTCAGCATCCTGTTAGGCACCACTCCTGTCAGCTGCATTCAGGGTTATCCTGAGTCACACCCTTGCCACACAAGTCACTGTACTTGAACCTCCTTACCAACCCTTGAACAACTGCCAAGTGTTGAGAAATACTTTTCAGCACATTTGCAGTAAAAGGAAGTCACACTATACCTCTTTATTTTTATGATAATACGACAACACTGGGAATCTTCCTTTGCTTCTGAACTTGGAGCTACCAACAATTATGGGCTTGCTTGCAGTTCTGGGAACATAAAGATCTCTAGGATAGGTTTCACAAATCTGAAAGACACAGATACACAAAAAGGATTTTATGGGCAAGGCACAAAGCTTATCCTAGTTTTATTGTATTCAGTTTAAAAGATGTAAGGTGAATTAAGACACAAAGGATAAACACTACCATGTTTCATTATACAGATGTAAATAACTCAAAGGAGACAAGCCATGGATAAAGTAGTACAAACTGGTATCCAAGTTACACAGCCAAGCATCACCATACCGGCATTCACACTCAAAAATGCAACTCTGCAGCAGAAATGCTTAGAATGTGTTTCAAATAAAACACTGACATTATTTCTCTCTTTTCTTAATATTTGCAGACTACAAAGTAAGATGAAATCTAATCTCAGAATCAGCCACACCACCACAAATAGCACTGCAAATGCTAAAGTAGAATCCTGTTAAGAGAGAGATCACAAAGCTGCAGAGCACCAGAATCACTGGGGCTGAGCTTCAAACAGGTAAGTATACTCTCCAAACAATCCCAAAGAACCCATGCATCCGTGCACACACACTCTCTCAATGAGGCCTTGGGAAAAACTTCAATTAGGAATTCATGAGACTGCACACTGATTAAGGAGTTAACTCTCTCTCCCTGCAAGTTTTTGCTTACATTGCAAGCCAAGTGATTTCGTAGTATTAGGCCGTTTTCTATAGGCCTCATCAGAAACAGATGCAGAGCAGAATGTGTTTCCATTACACCACTTACCTTGTAATCACGATTTGCATCAGACAACTGCCAGTAAGCATTTGGCACTCCCATTCTCTTATATTCTTCTGCTAGATCAATAAGTTGCCAACCTTTGACTTGCTCAGATTCATTTTGTTTTGGATTATAAGAAAAGGCATAGAGTTCTTCATATTTTGCTAAAAAGTAAAGAATACATCATGGAGAGAAAGTCTTAGGCTTCAAGATCCACAGAATCAGGACTAAATAACAGATACTTGATATGTTTGAAATATCTATCCTGCAACTATCCTACGGTTAACTGACAAAATTTACAGATACTTAGTCAGAGGTAGGTTATGAAAATTTTCCTGAGTGTGCTTGACCTATTTCAGAAGAGACATTTCTAAAGCTGTAAAGGCAAAGCACAGGTCACAAAATGAAGACTGACAAACTTAAGGCAAAAGGCAGAATTATTAGAAGACTTCACAGGAACTGAAAGAACAAACTATTTTGGGAGGCAAGAACTGAAATTTACATCTACTGACCTTAAAACCAGTAAGTTTTAAAGTTTCCCTTAAAAAAGAAAACCTTTCAAAAATTTCGTTTTTCCTAGTATGGTATTTACTTATCACAGATGACATTTTGCACTGCTCTAAACACAAAGCAGAAAATGCAAAAGGCCTTACTAAGTGACACAAGTCTCTTGTAAAGCTGAATTGGTAATGTTATTCTAGCATCAAAATTTCAGCTTTATTTTTGAAACTACATGAAATTAGTAACAACTGATTTGCTTAGCGGGTTTTTTATCCACGGAACACAAAATTAATAGAGACTATACACATCCATAGTCACAATTTCAGGAATAACACTAGAAATGCAAAAAAACCTAAAGGGATCCCTCATTCTGTTAAGGAACATCAGTGACATACAAAAGCCAGACAACACAGCTTCTAAATTTTTATGCAGATTAATATTTAATTAAAAAAAACTATTTATATACCAAATCCATGTAAGACTTTACATAACGCACGTTAAAAACAAAAAAGAAAAAGAGACATGGTTTACACGCACACACCCCAACTTGTTATCCACGCATATACTGCAAAGTCTTTTACACCTACAAGTATTACCTGTTCTTGACAGCTGAAGCAAAGAGTTATAAATGTCATGACAATCTCTCTCTCTGGGTACAACAAAGTGAACTATCCTGAAGTTCTTGCACTGGATGACAAGGGGGCAGCCAGAAGTAGTCAAGGGAAGTTTTTCCACTGCAGCAATGTGATGATGTAGTATCTGTGACATACAAAAACTCACAGAGTAAGCATGCTGATGAAAAATAAGAACAGCATACTATTTTGATCAGCAGATGTAAGACAACACACTAAGCAGTGCTGAATGTGGATTTTGACTAATTTTGTCAGTCAGTTATAAAAATAAATACATTTAGAAACAGAAATCCAAGAACGCCATTTTGATCAGGATACTAAAATTTATAAAAATTTAATTATTCACCTCTGTCATTTTGAAGTGTTACCTAGTGCTTGTAAGAAACACTAAATATCCTTCTAAATGCAAAAGTGAGATGTGAAACTCCAGTGTGGTTATTCAGTTTTCTTTTAACTTTGTTAACTGACAGGCTTGTATCTCATTAGGCAGTGTCCAGACAGGATATCTATTTTTTTAAAGGATCTACAGGAACATACTTCAGAATTTTCAGACAAAATAAAGCAAGTAAGGGAAATGAATTCAAAGTATGAAAGATAAAGAAGATCCTGAAGATGTCAGAATTCCAGTATTTAACATCTACAGAAGGAACAGGACATAAGAAAAACATCTCCTATATTACTTACTGTATTAGATAAACATGACAGTTCCTCAGCTAAACGTTTATGACCACTTTAACAGAACTGTCATGGCAATGGACATACAAAAGCCTTCCACAGATTTATCTGAGTGGCAAATCTACATAAGATTTAGATAAATACATGGAAAGTAACAGCTGTTCAGCTGTGGGAAGAAAGGCCCAGATACATCACCTCAACTGAACAAGATGTTCTTGATAGAATTCAATTACCTCACTGAAGCAATCAAATCCTCTTAAACATTGATCAGAGTTTGACAGGCATCTGAAAACTATGCTGCCAAATATGCATTTACAAAGAGACTATCTTGGAGACATTATGATAATTATACTTGGTACTTGCATTATCATCAGAAATGCAGTACTTGGAGTATAGGTTCAATTTCCCCAAAATGAAACCTTTTAATGCAGCGCATAGGGAGATGCAAGCAAGTAACTCTTCTGAATCATGTTCTCCCCAAAAGCCCATTTTGTATGAAAGGGTAACAGTTTGGTTTGTACAAAGTTGTATGTTGTATCCAAGAAAAAATAATAGAAAAATAAATTTTCTTGAAAGCACCATGAGGCACTTAGTCAGATAACCAGGATATAGGATTAAGGGTAATCCAGGAAAATACACCTACAGAAAAAAAAAAAATTAACCACAGCCAGGGAGATGATATTTCATCCTGGAGGACGAAAGACTTAAGGCACTAACTCAAGTCAGGTGGCTGGGCTCCAGTGTGAGCCACAACTTGATGTCCACATGTGTGCCATCAGGGCACTGAGCATAAAAACTAATGGGAATTACTGTACTAGCCAGCTTTGATTGCACAGCACTGGTAATGGGCAACAAGAAGCTGTGGCCCCATCTGAAACCTTTTATTCCAGAGATGAATACTTGTGAAGAAACAGCTGCTTACTGCTCTAAAAAAGTGCATGTTATCTTCAGTATTCCACCAAAACTGAGATCTTAGGATTTTTGCTATCTCATTTAACCTAGATACAATCTAATTATAAGGTAAGTTAACTCTGAACTTTTAAACCTGATGCTTAACCTATGCATCAGGTCTCCCACTCTTGCCTCAGAATTATGGTGCAAGTCAGTTATTAAAAATAAAACCACCACACACACATTCAGAAATACAAGTGAAGGCTACAGAAGAAATTAGAGCAGCTTGAGGAAAAGTCAAAATTTTCAACATGACCTGATTTCAACTGCAGCAGCGTCACGCAAGAGTATAATCTGTGAATCATTAATTTATTATAATACCATGAAGGAGAATAGAGGGAACAACTAAGAACATTTTAGTAAACAAATTCAACCTTAGATCAGGAAGAACAAATGCATCTGGAGAACCCATGCCTTTAAGCCACAAGCATTCATTATTCTTACCCACGTCTCTCTCTGGCTTGAGTCTATGAATAACAGATGAGTTGCTGTAAGGTACAGAGTTCCCGTCAGAGACTTATTGCTCGTGCTGAACCTATCCAGTAATTTCACTTGCTCTACCTGTAACAAAAAAGAGGGAGGGGGGGAAAAAACTTAATTTTTAATTTTTGCAGAAATTTAAATCCTGACTTAGCAAAGGCTTTGTCAGTTTGTACGATAATTTTGAAAATGATAGGAAACACAACACATACAAGGCTATTCGGGCCAAACTACAGTGGTCACAAGCTTTGAGACCAACTAGTTCAAATATCCTGTTTCATTACAAAAGTATTGAGCTTTTTTTAGTTTCAGTTTTTTTTAAATTAAGAATTATTAATTACTAAGTTTTTAGGCTGCTTCCCCAAAATACAGCAAACATACACTAACAATTCCTGTTATCAAGATGCCAGCACTGAATTAACAGCTGATCTCAGCAACATGCTTTACTGGCTGTCTGCAGACTCAAAGCCATAAAGATTATGCTCTCCTGACTTCAATTTTAGCTATGTACTGTCTTTTATAAATTCCCCAACTTCAAAAATCTATATGATTATAACCTTGCCTCAAAGTCAAAATACATTCCTAATGAAATGTAAGCATTGTGCTAATAATTGCAAAAAACCTCCTAGAAATTCAAGGACTGTGATGGCATTTGAAGCAGATAATTCAGGCTTGAGCCTCACAAGGGCCAATGACTCCTGGCATTCCAACAACATTGTTATCTCAACCCTACGGAAAACATTTAAAAATAAAAATTATTTCTAGATAGCCTGCATTTTAGCTGCTCCTCCTAACTTCATGGGCTCCACAGAGTGCTTTACTTGAACCAAGCATTACACGATTCTTTGTGTGCAAGAACAGGAAAGGAGTGTGGCAAATGGCTTATCTCCATGCATTCCTCTATTTTTTGGCAGCACTGTCTCATTAATGCCAAATTAAAGCTCTGTGCTACCATTAAATGCATGGCAGAACTCCAAAAACTTCCATACCAGCAAGACCAGCACCCAGAGGAGGTGACAAGGAGAGCGCACATCTATTGTGCTCATGTTAAGCAATTTTTAATTCCTATATACAAATTTACCTAGTATTTACCTACTAAAAGCACATACAAAACAGAAAAAAAATTCGGGTATTTCCTATGATCTAAAAAGGTCTAATTTTGCTTTTGGAAGTTAAAAAACCAACTCAATGAATACAAAATAGAATGAAGGAAATATAAATATATACTAGAAGTCAGCACTATGATAATATTCTAGATTTCAGTTTAGAAAGCAAAAAAATTGGAAACTACATGCATCAGTACCTCAAAATACATTATGCTGAAACCACCAAGGTATCAGTCCTCAGGTATAGAGTAGCATAAGTGAATACACCACAGCCAAAACACAGAATTCATACTGGGCAGATCTGCAGCAATAATTGCTCAGGTACCTGGCACTGCACCTCCCCATCCAACTGAGAAGTGCACAGAAACTGCTCCAGCTTTGTCCCAGTAACACAGCCCACAAAATCCTGGCATGTGAGGTTTCCTTCTCCTCCATGTAACAAGGCAGCTTTTCTCAAAGCTGTATTTCTACATTAGACGAGGACAGGCATTAGTGCTCCAACTTCCACTTACCTATGCAAAGTCTTCAAGAATTCTGTAAACTAAGTCATAGATATGCTTTTCTTAAAGACAACTGAAATGCTATTTAGAATCAGCCTCCATAGATGAGACATTCATTTAAACTTGACTCAAGCCAGCTTAAATGGGTACTCAGCTTATTATACACTTTTTTTTTTTTGCTCTTTAATTTGATTTAGCAAGCTAGGCAAAACTTTCCATCTCCAGTAGAAAATCCAGCAGTATTTTCACTAAAACAGATTTGACTTCAAATACGCAAGAAGACTTGACTGAAGAATTTTCAGTCTTTTCTACTACGCTTTGCTTTAAATTATCCTTAAGGATAAAGACTCATTGTAAAACCACATATTCTTAATATCACCACCACATTTAATAAACTGAGTTTGATCATTTGTTGTTACTTAAATATAAAACTCCCAGAAGTGATTTTTAAGTTGACCTCACTTCCTTATTCAATATAAATCTGTTGGACAGTTTAATTTCACAAAAAGCTACACTTAATTTCAGGTAGCTGTGCTGACAATTCTAGGAAAATTTTAACTTCAACATTCCCAGCAAATTGAAGTGAGAGGAGGTATAAAACCTATTCCATCACCTTCTCCTGGGGATAACAGCTGCCCTGTACTGCCCGACAGTTAATTTATGCAAGTCTGCACTGTTATTTCAAGTATACATCACTACGACTTTACTCAACTATACTGAAAAAACAGGAATGCCATCAGATTAGACAAAGCAGGGATGTCTCAGAACAGCTGGCATGAGATCCAACTTGAACCTATACACAAAGACCCACAGTGCAGGTTGTAATGTACTTTTCTTGTTTCCTATACCTGTAATGCTCCCCTATATGCTTTTTAATCTATCTAGATATTCGATAAACCAACAGCTTACAAAAAGCTAAGCGAGCAACACAGTTGTAACCAAAAAAAAGAATATCACACTATCTCTAACCATGAAATTGATTTTTAAAAATGTGTATTTCTTTGGCACGAATTATAAAAATAATTGCTTTGAGTAGTAAGTCTTGTATCTTACAAATTGGGTTCAGAGCTCCTTTCTCTCTTCAGTTACATTGTTACATGAAGTATTCTTTCCCTAGCAGGGCTCCAAAAACATGCAGAAACACAATCTGATGCAAGGAACTCACCGACCTGCAGCCTTTCTAGTCTCAATTTCAGGTCTGAAACTTAAACAGCTACGCTGATCACCAAGACTCGGTGGCTTTAGTCTAGCTTTCATTTCAAAATCAGCTACTGACTGTAACAATACAATATTAAGTTTCCAAACAAGGAGTGTCATGTTTATAAATAAACAGGCTGATAAAGAAACTTTTTCTCCAATCTGTCAGCATGGTGCAAAGATTAATAAAGTGTCACTAACGGTAGTTTCATCAGAGAGCTTCCTTCTGTTTCACATATACACAGGTATATAAAAAGAAAAGTAGCTATACACATTAACATAAAAGTTACGTAAGCTATTACTCAAAAAATTTAAAAGTCTGTTCCTTTACATAATTATTAGTTATAAATCTACTATTTGGACATGAACTATGAACAGTCCTTTTCTAAACACATATATAAATCTACTTTAGAATCAGACTACCAGGTTCAGGAATTAATTAATCACTTGACGATTTCCAGGACCCAACAGACAGAGGGAGTCTTTTCTGCAACCTTTGCAGTCAGGGATGATGAGCAAGGTGAGAAAAGTACTGTTAGAAATTCAATTCTATAAAAACTGTAACTTAAAAACTTACTTTAAAATTAGTCACAACAAGAAGACCTTCCTTTTGCACCTTCATTATACAAAGAAGACTAACATACTAATAATAGGAAATAAAAGTCAGAGAAGCCCAAAATGCCAACTATAGCTTAGCTGATAATTTTTTGAATAGCCTAACACATTACACATGCACTGACGGCCTGCATATTTAACAACACGCACTGGAGTCTTCAAAAGGGAAGAAACAAATCAGTTGTTTTCACAACTGATTTGCCTCCAAAACTAGAAAAAGCTGCACGGAACCACATCCAGACCACACAAAACAACTGCAATCCTCTCCCAGCTCGCTCCTCCTGTTCCCCACTCCACCACAAAAACCCCTACACCAGGATTTTTAGCGTCTTCCCCTTATTACACACACGGGGCCACACTGGAGCAGCACGCCCCGAGCCCTCCACCCCTTCCAGCGGCACGGGCCGCTCCAGAGCCCCTGGCGGGGAGGCACCA
>VZTE01006369.1:612848-624578 GCA_013397775.1 Eulacestoma nigropectus | reverse complement strand
AAAAAAAAAAGGATGATTAAACATCAGAACCGTGGAGAAGTCACCGTCCCTTGAGGCGTTTAAGGGACGACATGGCACTCAGTGCCATTGTCTAGTCGACTTGGTGGTGCTGGGGCATAGGCGGGACGCAAGGACCCCAGAGGTCTTTTCCAACCCAACTCCCGCGCGGTACTGTCGCTTTAAGGGCCGTGGGGCCGTCCCGTGGTGCACTGCGGCGGGCGCGCGGAGCGGAGCGTGGCCGGCGGTCCGTCCGCGCGCTCGGTGCCGCCGCTCGCGCCGCAGTTGGCGGCGGGCGCGATGCGGGGCTGAGGGGCCGCGACCCCACGACCGACCGACCGACCGACCGACCGACCGACTCACCCACCGACCCGGCCCTCGCCGCCGGCTCCCGGCCCCGCTCTCCGGCTGTTCCCGCCGCCGCCATGTCTGCGGGCTTCTCCTTCGGCGCGAGCACCCTGGGCTCCACGGCGGCCGCCGGGACAGGAGGAGGAGGAGGAGCAGTCGGGGGCTTTTCCTTCGGAACCGCCACGCCGAGGTAACGCGGCGCCCCCACCCCTCTCGGTTCGGCCATGCCGGCAGCGCCCCGCGGCCTCAGGCTGGCGCGCAGGCCCGGGCCCAGCCTGAACCAGGGCCCCCGTGGTGCGGAGGGCCGGGACGGCCCGCGCGTGTGTGAGTGAGCGAGTCACTGCCCCGGGCTTGTGTCTCGGCGCCTCGTAACTCCCGGACGGGCCCGGGGCTCCGGCAGTCCCGGCCGCAGGGCCCTTGGGCGGGCAGAATGGCTGCACCGTGTCTGCCTCGGCCTCCCGGCCTTGCCTCTTTCCCGGCCTGCGCCTTCAGCAGAAACGTAGGGAGCGATTTGTTCAGCAGCGGATAATTAAGGGAGTTGCTCTTCTTATTGTGCTTTGGTTTGGCTTTGGATGCCTCCCTCCGTGGTTCACCTTGCCGCTCTGAACGCACGATGCGAATCAGATGTGTATCCAGGTTTCTCACAGAGTCAGCCTGAGTTTGTGTCCGCGGCGTGGAGCCCACGTGTTCAGTATCCAGAAGTGATGTTCTGTACGTGTTTTCGAAGTTAGGTTCGATCTTACGCTGACAAAAATAACCTTGTGTTTGGTGTACAGTATCTTAAAGTAAAAGGAGAACTTTGTGCATGTGGTATACAGCAGGCTCTGTAGTCGAAGCCTTATGGTTTAGGTTTCTCAGAATAACAGGTAAATTTTTCTTGTTGGTGAGGTTTTTTTTCGTTTTCTGTTTCTTTGCACACTTTGGACTAGCAGAGCCTGTTTATTCTGACCTATTTGCTGTTGTATCTCTGTAGATGATTAAGGCTGTTGTGGGACTTTGTGTCAGAGACTTTCCCAAACGTGGTCAGATTGATCACTGTAGTGTAAACTAAATGAACGGGGTGGTTACTCAAGGGAGCTTCGCATAAGGTGATACATTTGGAAATACCTGTTAGAAACGTCAGGAAATAGCATTGTGAGATGGAGAGAACAGAACATCTGGATCCGAAGGACATCCATTTAATCTTTCTATTAAATGGCAGTGTTGCTTCTTTGGAAGCCCATATGAGAGGGAACAAGATTTCTGAGTTCCTTATAATAATGTGGATGTTGTGGTTGTGACAGATTGATGACTTTCTTGTGTTATTTCTGCTTGTTTTTTGGGGATGGATTGTTTGGGGATTTGGGGGTTTTGAGTTTTCTTGTGATGGTGGTTTTTTGTGAAGTGTTTTATAGGTTGGTGGTTTTTTTTTTTTTTGGTCTTTTAGGGGTTTGTTTGTTTATTTTAACTCCTACAGTAAAACTTATGTAGACTTTAGATAAAGAGTTTTTGCTCTTTTGCTTCATGCCTTCTTAATGTAGGTTTCTTGTGATTAAAATGAGCAAGTTTAATTATATTTGTTAATTCAAACCCATTCTTCTAGATGTACTGAAATAAGGGAAACTTTTTTGTCTTGTTGATCTGCACTTTTAAAAACTGCCTATCGAACTTAAATATTTTTGTTTGGTGGGGTTTTTTTGTGTTCTGTCTGGCTTTCTTATCTCTTAAAAAAAGTTTAGTAGGTGCTAAGTAATAGCAGTATGGTGCTCTGTATTTTTATTCATTTATTTATTTTTACAAGCAGGACTAGTCTTCAGGGCTGTTGGTCAAGGAATATCATAGAGGAAGGGGCCTTCTTGAGCATCCCTGTGAGATAGTTTGCTTGAGAACGTGTTTGAGACTGTAAGAAGAAGCTGTTCTTCTGAGCTGGGTCTAAGATGATATTGCCAGGTGTTGGGAGAAAAAGAATTTGATTGTCTGGTCCAAGCATAAATGTTATTTGACTAAAGATTATATTCTGGTAGCCGAAAGCCTCTGTGACGTGCCAACCTATCTAATTCCTGCTTTGTACCAGTAGCCTTTCAGGTACTTGCAGTCTTTTTTAGTTGGTGTTCTCTATCATATGCTTTAGCCAGGTGCAATGCTTCATTCTAGTTCTAGAATTAGAGTTCAGACCTGAATTCAGCGACCTGAGCTCCTCTTCCTTCCATCTGTGTCCTTTTGGCCCATGCTTTCTCCTGCTGGTGAGAATGCTGCCATTACTTTGTTCCTACATTTTGGATTCTTTCTACCTTGAAAAAAAGGCCAGTTCATTTTATTTGTGTTGGTTTGGGAGTTTTTTTTGTCCTCCTATAGTGCCGAATGTCGTAGTTTGTTCCTTAGCTTTCTTCTACAGGAATGCTGTAACACAAAAAACTTTCACGGAAGAATCATCTACTGGAAAAAAGATGAGACACAAGCTCTTGAGTAGTGAGAGAAGCACCATGTTGTATGTTTAAGTTTACAGGCAGCCAGGTCATGGTGCTGCAGTTTGGTATGTTGAAATTTTGGGAGTAAAGATGGCTGAAATGCTCTGGATCCTGTGGGACAATTAGTGAGTCTTTGTCCTCCTAAACTTCTTGGCCGCTCTGCTTCCTAAATTACTGCCTAAAAAATAACTCACACCTAGTGCTGAACTTGCAACCAACTGGGCTTGCCACAATCAGTTTTATGGATAGTTTGAAAAGTTCTAATTCAAGAGCTAATTGTACCTTTTTTTTAAAGGATTTACTTTTGTCTTTGATTTGTTATTTTAGGTGCTGCCCTAATACAAAAAGAGAGGAGGTTAGGGAACAATGAGAGAATACTAAACATCTGAAAGAAAAAACTCCTTGACAACTACTAGTCTGAAGTCTAAATTATGTTTTGTTTCACTGCTACTGTTGTACTTAAGCAAAATGCGTTTGTAAAAACTGAACCTTGTTTTCTGAAAAGGCTCACAAATGGGACCAGGAAGTTACTACAAATTATTCATCTGATCTTTCCTCAATTAAGAACAAAAATTTTAAAACCATAGATTCATCTGGGTGCTAGTACCTGTAATTTCATTGTCTGGAGATAACCATGATTATTGTATTCTCCTGTGTTCTGTGCTAACTGTAAAGCTTGGTCCCTATTTGGCGTGAAATCTCTAAAATGTGTAGTTACCCAAAAGAAATATTAAAGCCTTCATTTTCCTAGTGATGACTGATCTGATTCTCTCTGTTCTTTCTCTTCCCCCTTCACCTGTAAAAATAGATCTGGAAGTTTTCTGTAACCTTCTGACGGGTAGACAATCCAAAAAAGTACGGTAGGCATGTGGTTGGCCCCTGTGCAAAAGGATAGCATTTTGGTCAGAAAATTAGTTCATGCTTCAGTGTGTTTTGATAGTAAGATAGGGTGAAGTTGTGCTGTTGATGTGAATGATTCTATATCTCTCCTTATCACTTAAGAATGAAAGAAAGCAACACTGGTTGAAGTTCCTGGTCAGAGATAACTAACTGGACTTGTAACCTGCTTTGAAAAGATCTTCATACAGATTTGTTATCATCTTTGTGCTTCCTCTAGCATTTGTTCTCTCATTTCAGTAGCACGGGGAGAACAATTAGGCAGAACGAATGAGATGGTCTAACACAGAAAAGTTTAAATATCCAAGTGGTCTAGTGAGATCTGTCAGCTCAGCAGCAGTTGAACAAATGCTGGAGTTAGTGTCAGGGAAGCAATGGGAGTTACGGAGCTGTGGAAGGAAGGAGGGAAATGGGCTGCTCCCTCTTTCTGTTCAGTGGCAGTGAGCTTGGACTGTCTTGCCCTGCTGGGTTATTTGTGATGAATGATGTTTGTGGGAAAGTGAATGATGGCATCAGAAAGAAATTGAAATAAGGGGAGGATGTTTTAGTTTTGAAATAGAATTACTCCTAATAGTCTTATTTTGTAATAGCTCAACAGGAGGACTTAATTTTGGAACTCTGGGCTCTTCCACTGCTACAGCAACTACATCGGCTCCTTCACTGGGCTTTGGGAGTGGACTTTTTGGATCAAAATCAACCACTGGCTTTACACTAGGAAGCACCAGTACAGGTAGAAAAGAATTCTTGTGCTGCAGATTTTGGATTCAGCAGTGAAGAAATAAATTACATATACTCAAAAAACTGGGTCATCCTAAAATGTTTACTATTTTACAGTAGTTCTGTAGCTCACAATATTACTTACACAGTTTTATAAAACAGCTTCATTAAGCGGTTTAAAAGATCATTCATTGAGAATTAAGTGGTACCAGTGCAGCAGAAACACAAATACAGTTACCAGAAAACTTCCTGGACTATGTGTAAATTGTTCTGTAGTTTGAATTGTGGTGTGTTTTAGAAATCTTAACTCTTCATCCAGGATACTCAAAATTGACTTAAGATTGAGGTATATTTAGATTTTAAAAGTATTTTAAAACTTTGTGGGGTTGTTCACATTTGTAATGCAATACTTGTAATTCTACAGTAGTTGACCTTTCTGAATTTGTTGTTTGGGGATTTCTAATGCTATATGCCAAGGAATTGAATATTTTATTAGGTCTCTAATTCAGCCTATGAACATACAGTTTCTTACAGGAGTAAGAAAAGAATAAAACTTTTCTGGCTAGGGGTATTTTTTTTCAGCCATCAAGCAGACATAACTTAATAAATTTTACTTTGCTGCAATATTGCTGGATAAAATGGTCTTTTTCTTCTTGTATGCTTATATGAGTAGATGGGGAAAGTTCTAAGAACCAGTCTATTAACAGTAAATTCAGCAATAGACTGAAAGCTTGTATTACTGTGATTGGCTACATTGGGGTAATTTTCTTTCAGTGATTCTTTTGATAATCTAATCAGATGGCTTTTAAAATATGAAATGGCCTAACACTGTGTCCAGAATAATCTCTTTAAATTACCAGTGGGGCAGAAACCCTAAACCAAGATACAGGATTTTACAAGGACTTTAGACTCTATAATACTCTTCATTATACTGTAAATCTGCTGGTTTATGTGCTGATGTTATGTACTGCCATGTGGCTGAAAAAAATACTTGATAGACTTACTGGTTTTCATTTTTTACCGTAATTTACTTGACATTTCAGATAATTTACTTCTGTGTTAACATCAGCTTCTTTGTTAGCAGCTTCTTACAAAGAAAAGTTATGTTTTTGAAGTCAGGTGTGCTTTGATTTGTGCTGCTGATGCTTACCAATACTGTTCTCTGTGTTAATGTTTTATTTTCAATACACTACAGAAAAAAACTTGTATAGTAGTTGTCTCATAATGTTGAGTTGTTTCAGGATTTTGTTCAATGTTTTTTACTGTCATAACTTCTCTGTGGCCTTCTACTACTGTTCTTACCCTGTTTATTTGTTCTTGTTCTTAAAGCAGGAACAGCAACAACTATTGCTACAGGACTGACGTTAGGTAAGGACCTAATTTGGATTTTAATGTTATGCAGACAAAAAAATCCTAAGAGATAGATTTTTCTTGTAATGTATAGAGTTAGTGATCATATGTGAGCTTTTTCCCCATTACTCATTGCAGTTTGCTTTGCAGCCCAAATGTTAAGGCTGTAAATCAGAATGGAGCCCTGCAGTTCCGGGCACTGTTACTTGTTAAACGATTCTTGTACAATAGTGACAGTCAAAAGTGTATTTATGATCCCCGTAATGAGTTTCATCCTTCAGCAGAGGGGAGGGAGATATGTTATCAAAGAATTATTAATACAGAATTTCTTGGTCTAGTGAACCCTGTGTGAACATGTCTGTTTGGTAGTTACTTCTTTCAGAAGAATAAAGAGGGTCAAACTGGGAACAGACTTTGAGAATATTTTTTGTTTTTCTGATCCGTCTGTGGTGACTATTTTGCAGCTGTCATTAGAAATACAGGAGTAAATGGGTTGTTGTTGGCTTGGTTTTGATTTTTTTTTTTAAACAGCAACTGAGGTCTGAGGAGTAACTGAGCTTAAGTATCACAAGTGGAGGTGCTACAAGACACACTGCAGTCAAAGAACTTAGGAAGCCATACTATGAATAAATAGGAAAAAATAGTGTTGAATAAAGAAGCAAATCAAATGGGTAGGAGAAGGGAGGAGCAGCAACTAACCCAGAAGAGACTGTGTGATACATAATCGTATGTGGAAGTCAGTACTATGCAGATAAACATTAATTCTTTACACTAGCTGGATGGAATTATGTCATCCAAAACAGACAGCAGTTACTGAGAATACGAATTATGTGTTTGCTGTATGTATGTGCACGCTCCTTTACTTTGGAATAGGGATTCCAGAATGTGAAATGTGTTCTTACCATGAAAAGAGCAGGAAGTGGAAGTTGTTTTGCTTAAAAATGTTCAAAAGCAAACTTTGAGTGAGTAACATCTCAACATACTTTTCTTGTTTGCAAATTGAAAGGATATGTGCACTCATTTTGGTATGCACATTTAATTGAGAATTTGTAGTCTGTCCTTTGAGTAGTATTGTTTATAGCTCCATTTACCAATGTTTGTGTCATCTACTAGATGCTTTTGGTGGAAGTTTGTTTTTTGTTTTTGTTTTTTTTTTTTAACACAGTTTAAAGATTGCTGCTAGATACAATTGCCAGTCCAGAATTAAAGCGCACTGGATCCCTAGGAATTCTGGAGCAAAAATGCCTGTGTAGTTGATGTAAACCACTGAAATTTATTTGAAAGTTCTCTGGGAGTGTTTTACTTGATGCAAGTGATCTTTTGTGCTGTGTCACTCATGCTGGTTAAATGAGATGCAGAAGAGGTGATGAATTTAGCTTTCATTCTCAGAGTGTTCCAAGAGTGATGACTGGTTTTGGGTTTCTTTTAGGCGCACCTGCCACCACATCAGCAGCTACCACAGGCTTTAGTTTAGGTTTCAACAAACCTGCAGGTTCAGCCACGCCATTTGCTTTACCTGTTACTTCTACCTCAGCGGGTGGCCTGTCATTATCATCTGCTCTTACATCAACTCCTGCAGCAGGTAGGAAAATGTTTAGGGGTTTGGGGCTATTTTTTGTTTGTTTGTTAACAGTAAAACTTTATTGTATAACAGTTCTGCATCTATTTTTCTATTATTTACATGATCTTGTACTTAAATAAAGGGGTTCATTGGACTTCTGGAGTTCTAAATTTGGGTACCCTAATACAGATAGAATTATGGTCAGTGTACTTAGTGATATAGACAGCATATAATCCAAGTCATTAGAAGTGTAGCAAGCTGATTTGTCATGTAAAATTATTTTTCGTATTGTTAACCCCACTGAAGATTGAGAGCTTCCTACTTGTGCAGCTGCAAAATTCGGACAATGTCTACCTATTGCAGGTGGCCTGAAATGGTTAACTAGCAGTGGAAATAACGTTTTTCCAAATTACTTCTCATACTTTCATGCACCTGCCACCATATTTAACTCAGCTGAACTGCACCATGCATGATGGTAATTGAGGCTGGAGTTCATTTTTCTTAACCTTACAAGTCTGCATTTGAGTTCAGCTCTCTGTGCCCTCTGTTTGCTGTCTCTTTATGCCTATGGTCTTTCTCTACTCAATTCTTCCCTATACTACTAAAAGTTGGGATGCTTAATTCCAAAAGGCACCTCAAACTACTATGGAAATGTTGTTGTGTCATGTGTCTTGTGTAAATATTTTAATGTTGAACATAAAGTATTAAAATTTCAGTATTTGAATATAAAAGTCAGTATCACTAGTTCAGTTATGCTGTAAAAGAAATTTTGTGCTAGGTTCTGGATTCCATAGTGTTCTGGGGGACTGCCAGAATTTTTGTATAGTTGCAGGTAAATATGGACTAATTAGGGTTATGATGTTGTAAAGCAAAATAATATATAATTCAAAAGGCTATGTGTGAAAACTCTGCAGGAAGTAAAAACACACTCTATCCAGTTATGATAAGGATGCTGTTCAGACCTTTCAGTTATTTTAGATTGTCTATGGATGTATTTGAAGGCAGTGTCTGCATGAAGCTGGTTTCCTTTCTCTGCAGGAACTACCGGCTTTACGTTAAATTTGGGTGGCACAACTGCTCCGACTACAACTGCTTCTACAGGCCTTTCCTTAGGAGGAGCCTTAGCAGGCTTAGGAGGTTCACTCTTCCAGAATACAAGCACAGCAGCAACAGGTGAAAGTTATTTCAGTTTTTTCCTCCTGTCTCAAAACAGTGACATTGAGTGTGTGATTGTATAATACAAGATTTAGTTTATACAAAGTCTTAACACTGTGGAAGTGTAGATTTTAACAGTGTTACAGTTAAGAACAGTGTTGCTATCCCTAGACAATAAAAATGCAGCTGAAAGAATTGGCCCCTTTCTTATTCTTAAATTCATTTGTACTTTACACTTTTTAAAACATGAAAATGCAAGGAAATCTTTGTCATTCCCATAATTGGCTCAAGGAAGTTGATCATATATGAAGAGAGGGAAATGATACGCGACTATCTCTATCTGTGGAGAAATGGAAAGCTCCTTATTTTTGGTGAGTTTTGGTCTGAATAAAATATCTCACTGTCAGCGTTATCATTTCACAGCTCTAGAGGAAGAATTTGTGCTGTATTGTGGTCTTGATAACACTGCAAAATGCAAAAATGCTGTTTGGATTTCTTGTAGGACTTGGACAGAATGCTTTGGGTTTGACTCTGGGGACAACTGCAGCTCCTTCAACTACTGCCAGTGAAGGTCTTGGTGGCATTGATTTTAGTAGTTCTTCAGACAAAAAGAGTAAGTTTGTTTTAAAACATTATTTTTTGTTTTTAATTGAGGGAATGATCAGAACACTACAGCAAAGACTATTTAACTGGGTTAGGAGTGTGGTATTGAAGTTGACAACTAACTTCTTCCCTCTTCCAAAGACATTTCAGTTGACTTAATTCTTAGATATTGTGCTTGTACAGAAGAACAAGATCGTGTTTGCAAATACAATGTAATATTAATTAATTCATTTAAAGATAAGTATAAGCTTGAGAACCAGGACCTAAATCCTTCAGCTTTTTGGGAGTGAAGGCTCAGGGCCGCTTGCTGAGAATGCCGTCGTGGATTTCTGCAGAGCAGTATGTCAGATTGTCACTAGAGGAGGGAGCAAAGCAATGTTTAAGTACTGTGTTGCAAGTATGAAAAGCACTAGTTTGAAATTAGTGTTGTCTAGCTGTAACAGATCTTAAACTTGTTTTTTTTCTTTTGAAAGCCTGCACAACTGAAGTATCCTAATTTTAGATGTTACTCTTCGAAACTGTTTCTGGTAGTGTGTAGTTCTATATGATGTGTTCTATCAGGCTGTTAAAACCAATTATAAAAACTTTATTTCTGTGGTAGCTTTAAAGTACTTGAGGGAGCACTGAGCATTGACATATGGACTCTTGCCTTGCTTTTACTTGCACTGAGCATTGACATAGGGACTCTTGCCTTGTTAATTTGCCTTGCTTTTACTGGGGAATCAGTACTGTTAATTTAATATCTTCATTTCATTTGGGACTGAAATTTTGAATTAGGTATGCCAATAGCTAAAAGAGAAAAACATACATAAGCTCTATGAAACCAGCTTTACAGAGTAACATAATTTGTGGAGAGTTCTTTCTTGTAAAATAGCAGACATATTGACTGTCAAAACCTGGAGTGCTCTGCATGATGTTGATTGGTTTTGGAATTTATTACTGAAACTTGGAGTAATGAAAAGGCTCTGATACTTAGTGGATTTCCATTACTATAATATTAGGATATCACAACACTTCCATAACATACAAGTATCGTAAAATAAGGACCAGAGAACCACAGAGTCAAAATCGACTTTGGTAGTAGTATTGTTTTGTTCACGTTTTAGGGTGAAAACTTAGAGTAGCTTGAATTCCCTCGTATGTTGTATAGTTGAGCTGGGTGAGTTGGACTGTTGCTGTCAGGATGAGCAGAGATCCCTTAGCTAAGCAGTGGGAAATGTAACAAAGGAGACTATGTTTTCTGAGGTTGTAATTCAGAAGTGTTTCCCTTAATGGGTAGTGCTGGCTTAAGCAGCCCTAATAAATATCCCTACCTGGGTGCTGCTACTTAGTTCTGTCAGTACAGTTGTTTATACTACTGTATGGGGAACTGCATTAAGGTTTGAGAGTGATGATTCCGAGGTTTTGAGGTTTTTGTTTCTCTTTTCCTCGTGAAAATAAGGAAGGAGATGATAATGGCTATGAAAGAAAAGTGCCCTAGGAATCACAGGGCAGATAGAAACTAGCACCTGTATTCTCTCTTCTGGAGCTGGTTATAAAAGTTTTTACTTCTGAAGACTGACCATCTAGTATTTCTTTAAAATACGGCTGCAGGGAAAAAACCCGCCTGTTCTAATACATATTTTCCTCTTGTATTGCTAAAGAGAATGTTAAAAAATATAAAATCTGAAGCACTCACTTGCCCAGAAAGTAGCAAAATCTGATGTCAAATTTGTATCTTGTAAGTATTGTTGTGATGTACAGCAACAACAACAAAAAAAGGTGGCTGGAGCACAAAAGCAAAGTGTACTTAGTTTTCTGCCTGTCTTTTAGATTATCAGCAGACAAAGAAGTCCTAAATTCTGGTATTTGTCCCTCATGCTTTTTTTTCCCTAATTTTGTGTAGATTTTTTTTTCCCTTTAGCAGAAGGCATAGGGAGTGGTGGTGAGTGCAGTCTGTCTAAAGTATGGGGTGACAGAGTCTGCCAACGGTTTAAATAGATGTTGCTTCTAAAAGTAGTAGCTTCTCCTGGCAGGAGCACTGACTTGTGCAGCTTCGAACGTCTGTGGTACTAGCATTAGCTGTGTAGCTGCTTTCTGCCTTGTTGGCACTGACAGGATGTGAATTGGATTCAGCTGAAGAAGATGAAGCCTTTTTCTTGGGCTGAGTGAGTGTCCCTCCCTAGCAGACTGCTGTGGTATGGAATGCAATTACTGCTGCAGCCATAACTAGAAATAGTCGTGCCCTGTGTTACGCATAATGCTGTTTGCAGCTCTGTTCTGTCACTCAGAGACATTTGGCACCTTGATCAACAGGTGTGTAGTTCAGCATGTGTAGGTGGCAAGTAAGCAGTAACATTTTCAGTTCTGTAAAATCTTGCTGACTTCTGGACTTAGTGCAATAGCAGAATTCTTAGGGAAGCTCTGTGGGCAAATGTTCATTTGAGAGGAGACTGCTATTGCTGAATTTAAACGCTTGAGTGTTTTGTGCGTGCAGGTTGAAGTGAGTTGAGGCTGCATAAGCAGAAACATTTCAGATTTCTTACGCAACTGCAGTTGTTTATGCATTTGTAATGACTTGTTTAGTGCCGAAAGAGGTTGTTACTCTGAGTGCCAAGAAGTTAGCACCTCAACTGTTGAACCATTGTTCCTGAAAAGATAGTTATCTCTGACGGG
>VZTE01006369.1:576301-612761 GCA_013397775.1 Eulacestoma nigropectus | reverse complement strand
GGAGCGTAAATAAATAAGTTCCTTTCTTTTATGGCTAGCCTAGTGTGTTCCCCTTAGCGTGAGAAATCAAGCAGATTGTAGTCATTAGTTCTTTCTTAAAATCTCATTAAGATTGGTTTGTTTGTTCTTCAAAGCTTCGTTTATGACCTACAGTTTTTATTTTCTAGGTGACAAAACGGGAACAAGACCAGAGTAAGTGTCAGATTTTCTTTGCATTCCATGTTTTAATAGAAAACACCTAAACAAATACTTTAGCTTTTGCACTGATTTGATACTGAAAAAAGATGTACATAACCAACATTTGCAATATGGGCAATTTAGTAATGTTTGATCATGATTTTAAGCACTGCAATTCTTCCTTCAAATGCAATACCTACAGCTTATCTGGCATCTGCTATAGACCGATCATCTGGTCTGAAAAGTGGTTTCTGCAAACGTGTACAGTGCTTACAGCATAGGCTTGGACCCTGGCGTAGGATCTGTGTGCATTAATCCAAATCATTCCTAGTTGCAACATCCATGCAATGGGTGCACAACTGTGTAATCACTTGCTTGAATGTTTTAGTGATATTTACTAGTCATGCAAAAACGTTTGGCAGTATTGAAGGACTATCTAAACATTCATTGTCTCCCACAGAGATAGCAAAGCACTGAAGGATGAAAATCTACCTCCAGTAATATGTCAGGATGTAGAAAATCTACAGTAAGTAGTGGTTTTTATTTATGATAGTTGTTTAGCTGAAGTATTGTATGTATACTGTTGATGCTCTGTGACAAGAACATGTTCCTGCAGGCTGCATGAAGGATAAGTTATTGGCCCTAGGCCTTTCAGCAGGTCAGCCTTGGGAACAGAATGGATGGATAGTTCTAGTAGCTGAAGTCTTAGTCTTTTTTTTCAGTCTCACTTTTTCATGCATTTGTGCAAATGGGCCTGCCCAGCAATACGCTCTTAACCATCTCTCTTGGAGTATTAAGCCTGTTGCACATGTATAGAAGGTATTGAACCTTGTGTCTGTATTGCATCTGCATCATGGTTCTTCTGTGGAATAGAGAGTTGTAAAAGAGTCTTCCTTCGGGCAGGAAGGAAATGGTTTGTAGACTAGGCTGCGTGCGTTGTATTTGTGAGTTCAAAGTGGTAATTGCTTTTACACTATGTATATATAGATCTACATATCTTAGTTTGTCAGGGGTCAGCGTAAGATTTTTAAACACTTGCTATTTAAAGTTGAGGAGTTTGGGGGAGGGGGATTGTTTTTATTTTGGTTTGGTTTTTTACAGTATTAACATGCAAGGAGTTAAGATAGTACTATGCCCTACTGTAATTTTACTGTTCAGTACTTGGTTTTGGAAAAATAAATTTAATAGCTATTTAAATAATGTGACCAAGAGGTAAACACTTGGGTACTTCAGATTCATTATGTTATGTTTCTTTCTTCCCCACCCCCGTTTTTTTACCTTCCCCAGGAAATTTGTGAAAGAACAAAAACAAGTTCAGGAAGAAATTAGTAGAATGTCCTCTAAAGCAATGCTTAAAGTACAAGAAGACATTAAGGCTTTGAAACAGCTTCTCTCTGTAGTTGCCAGTGGATTACAGAGAAACATTCTTAATATTGACAAGCTGAAAGTTGAAACTGCACAGGTATAACTGAATGTAACTTTTGTTATGTAGAGTTTGTATGTTGATTATTTCATATAGGATAGCTAGCCTTCTTTATCAGTCAAGTTAACGCATGTCCCAACTAAACGGTTGTAAACAGAATGAAAAATTTAATCACTTCTGATCTATTTGAAGTTACTGGGGGAAACTGGAATCTGTGCTGTCAGTATTTTCAGTAAGTACAACAGCAGTAAAATGACTTCTATTCAGGAAAGCATTCCTATGTATCAAAGGCAATGGAAGGGAGTGTGTAATGTATTCAGCTGCTAGTGAAGACACATTTGTAAGAACATGATAGACTCTGGAGCAGCAGAAATACAAATATGTGTTCTTCTGATGACTTTGGAGGAAAAAAATCCCAAACTACCCCATAATGTTTCAAGGACCAAAGTTTCTTGATTAGCAGTAGTATTCATTTAGGGAACTTGAGTCACATCTCTGTCCACCAGTCTGTGTCTTAACTGTGCAGACAGTTTGAGCTCAAGTTTTGATGCACATGCTTTTCAAGTTAAGTTCTGTACCACCTTTTGTTTCATCTAGCATGTCAAGGCTGCTTGCTATATAAATAAGTGATAATTTATTCTCAAGTCAAAAATTCAATGTTTTGTCTTTATTTTACTCTATAGTTGCTCCTTGCCAACAGTTTTCTGTGAAAATAAAAGCTTGTTAATTATATTCTCATTTCTGTACATGAGTTGAGTATAATCACAGAACCAGGCACTGAGAAATTCTTAATGGTAAAGTTATTAGGAAGTATTAAGCAGAAGTGTATGCTGTAATTATCATGTATAACATGACCATTTCCATAGAGAGGCATTTTTCTAAACTAGTTTATATATTTTTTAAAACGTCAAAATAATCTTTGTTGTCCTATTTTTTCTGTTTTAGGTGTGTTACTTCCTTGTACTTGACTGTTGCTTTTTTCCCTTTAGTCCCCAATAATTACAATATTTCTGAAGTACAGTAGAAAAATTTTGTCTCTGACAGTTTGGTGCAGTATTTTCTCAACTTCTGAGCACTTAATGTGCTTTCAGTATATGGTGTCTTATGTTCCATTCCCAGACTTCTGTTGGTATTTGCAGTTCTCCAACTTACTGATAGTCTGTTCTTTGGAAAAATTCTGATCAAATTCTATCACAGTGTTAAATACATGAAGAAAATATTTTATGCGAATGAAGAGTAGAGTCCTAGCATTTTTATTTTTGAACACTTCATGCAGAACCTTATATTTTATTAATTTTCTCTGTTTATGTAGGAGCTAAAGAATGCAGAAATAGCACTGCGAACACAGAAAACTCCTCCTGGTCTTCAGCATGAAAATACAGCCCCAGCAGAGTAAGTTGCTGTTATTCGTAAAAAATAGTCAATAATACAACTTGGAGAAAAGAAAAACTGAGGAGACGTTATTGCAGCCTTTCAGTACTTAACAGGGGCTTGTAAAAAAGGTGGGGGGACAGTTTTTAGTAGGGTCTGTTATGACAGGGGCGATGATTTTAAACTGAAGAGGGCAGATTCAAAGTAGATACAAGGAAGAAACTTTCTTGATGAGCGTGGTGAAAGTGGAAAAAGTTGCCTAGTGACATGTTGGATGCCCTATCCCTGTAAATATTCAAGGTCAGGATGTCTCTGCTTATGGCAGGGGATTTGGAAGGGACCTTTCAAGGTCATCTAGTCCAACTCAACTGTTTAAAGATTCTATGAACTTCATAATACAATTTTTTCCCTGCTTCTTGTAACATTTATATGGAGTGCTTCATAGAATTGGTGTCTTATTTCTTCACTTAAATTATCTTTATGTCTTAGGCCTGAGAAACAGTCTTCACACTTGTTCCAGTTGTAGAGTGACATCAGGAATGTCATACAACCTCACTGTGCCATTAATTGAATGAAAATAGGCAGCTAATAGAGATCAGGTAAAAAAATTCAGACAAATTACTAAAGTTTAATCATATAATTTCACTGTTTTACCCATCTAGCTACTTCAGAGTCCTGGTTGAACAGTTTGAAGTACAGCTGCAGCAGTACAGGCAACAGATAGAAGAACTGGAAAATCATCTTGCTACTCAAGCAAATAATTCACACATAGCTCCACAAGGTAAATGTTTCAGTTCTAATCTGTTGTACATGAAGAATTTAGCAAACTTATACCTATAACGAAAACTTAGTAATTAATCTCTCTCCTCTTTTGTTATTTTTGGGTTTTGTCATTTAATGTACTGAACAAGTTAGTGTTGAGGTAAATTCTGCAGTTGTTCAGTGTAAAGATTTGGAATTAAAGGTTCCATTCATAAGGGTTCTTAAGCTATTAAGATGGATCAATTTCCTGAGTTGTGATTTTTAAGCCTGGTTTGTTTTGACACCCACGTTTCCTTCCCTTTAGCATCTAGCTGATGTCTGGCACCTTCTGTCTTGCACTGGGCTTTCTAGCTAGACAAATATGGGTGCCTGCTCTGTCAGCACTAGATGAAAATGTGAACTCTTCCGTAGTTTGGAGCCTGTTGGTATTGCCTTCGGCTCTGACCATCTGAGAAAATTCAGTCTTGTTTGCTGCCACATCATTCGATCTTGAGAAAATCTCTCTGGTCAAAGAATGCTGACCTCTGGACAGTAGTCTTCTGGTTGGTTACCATTCCCGTGGTCATAGAGAATTTTATCTTTTGGGCCATTTTAGGTACGGGTCCTGCAATAAGCAGTGATTTCAGGTGCTTGTCTTTTTGTGCTAAATGGTACTTGAACATCTTGCCATCACAGGATGGTGCACAGACTTTGGACATTATATGTCAAAAAGCAAGAGGACTGTCTAGACCTAGCTTCCATAATGAAAAATCTGCTGAATCTTGAGGGTCTTCTATCTTTGTGTGACCTTCTTGTCCATCAAGAGTATGAGAAGGATGCCTTCACAGATTTTCCAAAGGTTTTCAGCAGTTTCTACTATAATGGAAAGGTTCCTTGCTTGTGTAGACAAGGCTCAATCTGTTGTGCCAGTATGAGCATATTGTTAGCAATGATCTGGTGATCTAGTCAACGCTCTATTGCATAGGTAGCCTTTTCCATACAGAAGAAACTTCCTTTGCCATGCAGGTTTCCATGACTCAGAATGTCCTGAAAATTTTGAAATACCTAGTAGTTAGTATCAATAAATTGCCTCCAGGCTGTTTGGAAACTTGTGGCCAGTCTTCCTAGATAACTACTGCCTCCACGCCCTTGTGGGCTGGCGTGAGATTGAGTCTACAGCTTTTCTGGTTTACAAGGGAGAAATTCCCCTATGGAGAGGCAAACATTTTCAGTTTGAGAATCATCGCTAGACCTATGCATTTTCAAGAACTTGATAGGTACTATATGCATTTCAGTGTCTGTGTATATATTGATTTGCATTCAGGCGATGTGCATTGTTCAGAGGAAATACAGAAGCTGATCTTTTCACAATGAAAGAACCACTTCAGCACTTTCCTGTCCTCCACTTTGGAACATTGTTTCAGTGCTTCTATGAGAAGAGCATTTTTTTTTTGACCAGATGCTTCATTCTGCCAAAACCTTTGAGATTTTCCCTTTGGTACTAAGGTTTTGCCTTAGTGTTGGGCCAATGGCCTGAAAATACTTTTATATCTGTGTGGGAAATAGGATATCCTAAATATAAGACTTGTAGGCAAGAAGCTCCCTCTTGGGTTTCTCTGATTGATATGCTTGTGGGTAGAGCCAGGTTAAGAGGTCCTGTGATGCTTGTTCATTATGTCTTTAAAATGTAAATAAAGCTTCCATTCTACTGCTATCTTTGACCAAAAATCAACTGAACATTTAACTATGCTTTAAGTCAGAAAGAGTGGAAAATATATACAAATGCAAGCAAATCTGATTTAATTGTATCTAGATAAAAGCCAGTGAGGTAAAAAATGTTCCTATGTAATTAGGTAAAATTAGTTTAAATATTACTTTTTGGCTTTGCTGAATAATAGAATCATAGGAAACTCTTTACCATATATGTAAAAATAAATCTGAGAAAACAGTACCTTTCAAAATAAAGTTTGAAGCCCTGTCAAGAAGAAGTCCTTGGATGATGTGTGGCACCCAATTGCTGGGTCAAATCTTGTATTTCATGCAATTGTTTTTGTGTTTTGTGTGCTGAATGGGCTTTGGGTGAACTTCTTACTTTGGTGTAAACACTAAATCTTCTGATAATGAGATTGTCACTTACCAGTATTTTATATGCCTCTTACAGATTTGTCTATGGCTATGCAGAAAATCTATCAAACATTTGTAGCTTTAGCCGCACAACTTCAGTCAATACATGAAAATGTAAAGGTATGTTGCTTTGATGTGTTCCTCTGTATTTCCTGTATGACTGTAAAGAGTCATTTTTTGAAACTATATCTTCAGTTTTTCTTTTTGGGTTGGGTTTTTTTTTTTTTTTTTGTCCTTATGTTAAATTGACCGCTTTTAAAAAATTTCAAACTGTCCTGGAGAAGTGCTTTGATTAAAAAAGTAGCTTTTGTTCAACTGAAGTTGCATTTAAAGTATTTACTAATAGGAATGACAGCAACTGACCACAATGATTTGAGTTACAAAATGTTTTTCATCTAACTTCTTTCCTTCTAATTGTTGATCAGTTTTTAAAATGTCTGTTTTTGAGCTCATGCTTGTATATTTTGATTTTTGCCCAATGACCTCTTGATCTCAAGCAAAGATGATCTAAATCTGCTCTTGCTCAAATAGGTAACAGGAGAAAAAAAAAAGTGAGTTTCCATATATAAGATTTTCCAGCATATCAAAGAATGTTGGTTAAAGTTCTATTCTGTCTATATTACTGTTTTTAAACCTGGTTTTCATGGTAAGTCGTATTTGTTGAAGGAAAAAAGAAAAGACTATGTATCAAAGGTCCTAATTAGGTCTGTTTTTTCCATCACAGACTATGTCTCATTCCATTTCCATTTTCCGATTTACAGTCCAGGATATGTTGACAAAATGTCACTGTCCTCCAATCCATAATTTTTCTTGAAAACATCAGAATCCTTGGCTACAAAAAACCAAACCAACTTTAAGAAGAGTACAAGTGTTTGAAATTGTTTCTGCTAAGTGACTTCCTTAATCGAAATAGCTCTTAAATCTTCTGCTGGCTTCCTTCTCTAAGCTTCTTCTGCACAGCATTGCTAGTTCTCTAAACATCTGAAACTTTTTACTTTTTCTGAATAAAGTTCAGGAATACTGAGGATCTTGTATGATCTTGATTCCTTGCATTGCATTGCTTCTGTCAGGATAGATACTTACTGGTTTACAAATACCTGCCATCAGATATTTGTGCTGCTCTTAGTTAATTCAGTTTTGCTGCCAGGTATGGAATATATCAGCTCTTTCATATTTTTAGCAGAATTACCCAAAAAGTATCCCAAATGTCTTCAGGCCTCGTGGCTTCTGAGATCTGAGTGTAGCCTGAATTTGTGCAGTGGTCTTTGTGATGATATGTTTTTGTTGTTCTTAAGTATGAACAGCTGGATTAGTATGCAGCTATAAGCAATGTTATCTTCAGTACCTTGTCAGTGTGTCTGAAAAGGAAAGACTTCCTTCGGTTTAGAGTAGAATTGTATTGCCTGGATTTAAGGGGGTGGTTTGAGGATTTTTCTTCTGGGAAAGTTTTTCGAGATTTAATCTAGTGGGTGCATATGGATGCTGGTATTTTGGAAGGCATTTTATAAATAAAGCTTCAGAAAACAGATAGATGAATGTACTGCTCAAGTGAATCTGTCATAACCATCTGTTTTAGTTTATCAGCTACAAGATGCCAGAAGAGGAGAGCACTTTTGAAACTGTGGTCTCTGCCTTATCTGATGGTTCCGATATGGTTTGTGGAAGGCAGAGCTGTGATCACAGTTATTTTTTTTAAGCCTCTAGTAGGCTTTCTGGTTTGCACATACACTTTGATTCAATGGTTTGAAGATGTAAAAAAAAAAAAATTGGCCTAAAAGATGTTTGTATGGGGTTAGTTGCTGAATATATTTATATCTTGTGTGAACACAGAGCTGCATTCTGTATCTCAGGTCAGTGAAAAGGGAAAATTTGCTTGGGTGCAATTCAAGTAGGTAACGTCATTGAATCATTCAGCATATCTTAGCCTTTAGAACTGCTTTACAGTGTCCAGTGGCATTTGTCAACTCTTAGGGCAGTCAGTATGGCATTATATTAAATCCCATCAGAATTCTACAAATGTCTTTTCTCTCCAAAGACAACACTTCTGATGTGATAATGAGGTCATTCTTTGTGTGCTTCCTGCTGTTGCTGGTAGATTTGGGGTTACAGCTGTTCAAATCCTGAGTCAGACGTTTTGGACCATAAACTCCCCTTTGTTTCCTCAAAGCATATGCTTAGCCAGGAACACAGGACATAGTATGCCTTCCATAAACTGGAAACTGTTGTCCTTTAATAAATCTATTGCATTTAAAGGTTTTAGCTTATAAGGTGGAAATAATTCTATCAGATATCTAGTTAAAGGTATTTGTTCTTTTTTTGTTATGCAAGATATCCATAGTTTCCTCATCTGTGACAGACAGAAATTGCTCATGATGAACAAGCCAAGCTGGGCTGTTGCCACAGAGGGTGGTGGAGTTTTGAGGGTGGAAAGGGCAGAGGCGAGGGAGGGTGGGGCATGACACCACAGGTTTGTTACCCTAAGGCAGAAGGATCTGTTGCATTTGGACTGTGTTACATTGCTAATGAAATGCATCAGAAACAAGAATGAATTCTAAAATTTTGGTAGCTTCTTTAGCTTTGTGGTAAGAAGAAATGCAAGAGTGGAAGGAAGGAAAGAAACACGGGTGAAGGTGATGGGGGAGCAAAAGCAGACTCCATGGAGAAAGGGTAACACTTAAGAAAAGTGTATTATTTTATAAGCTAGTAATACGGCTTTATTTTGCTTCTTGGATCAGCTAAGTACAGTGATACAAATTGAACTGTGGTGATTTGCACTAACACTGAAAGACTTGGACTAACATACTGAATGGTATCAGTTATGCTAAACAGCTTTGCAGAATTTAAGTATGGAACCTGTTCTGGCTGTAGCTGTTGCAAACCAGTTCTTTGTAGCTCATAGCCTGACAAGGTTTTTTGGGTTTTGGAGGGAGCTTCTAGTTTGTTTTGGTGGTGGTGTTTGTTGGTTTGGTTTTTTGTGGGTTTTTTCTATTCTTCTAGGAATTGTTATTTAGAACTCAGTGTCTCTTTCCCTATTAAGTTAAGGGTTTATGTCCAATACTTGGAACTAAAATGGCTTCCTCCCATCCTCTTCAGATGCTCAAAGACCAATACCTTGGCTACAGGAAAAGCTTTCTGGGAGATGCCATGGATGTGTTTGAGGCAAGACGAACAGAAGCTAAGAAGTGGCAAAGCACGCCACGCGTTACCACTGGACCGACCCCTTTCAGCAACATACCAAATGCAGCAGCCGTTGCAATGGCTGCAACACTTACTCAGCAGCAACAGCCTGCTACAGGTCTGAGTGCATTCAAGTTATAGATTATTAGTGTTACAACAATAGTAAATTCGTGTAACATTTTCTATGAAGTCTTCCTTTGTGTTAGACTAAAAAATCTAAACGTTGTGATGAGCGAAGTTACTGATACATAGCCAATAGAAAAATGCAGGGTAGACTTAGCAATAATTATACAACAGATACTTAATCTTGTGAATTTACTTGTATTAATGGTATTTACTGTATTGTTCTAACTTACCCCTCGGAATGTGAGTCTTCACTCTTACGTAACATCTCTGAATACACGTAGTATAGCCTCTTTCCAGAAATTGTATCATTACAGTAAATTATTTTGAATTGGAGAGAATATCTAAATGCCTACTGTCTTTTCCTTACGTAAAATTAATAATGCATTTTTATATAGCACTTTGGAACTGTAAAATGAAAAATGCTGTAGAACAGGAAGGATAGTGAAGCAAACCTCTGTAGAATAGGAAGTCAGATGCCTGGCTTATTTTGTAGCCAACTCCTTTGTCAGTATGACATTGGAGCAGTTTTTGCTGGCCATTCTGCTACTGTGAAAAATTAGTAGAGAAAGTAGAGTGAGTCTGTGGTTCTGCCTGGGTTCTGCCTGGGCATGTGAGTAAGAGGAAGATCAAAATAGAGGAAAAGCATGACCCACTCCTAATAAAGAATGGATACATATGGCAAAGGAAATAACTTAAGGCACCTTAATTGACATTGTTATACTAAGCAACCCTCTCTGAGGGATTTCAGAATACAGAAAACTGAATTTATATGTCATCACTGAACAGAAATAAGGTCAATTCCATTTAAGTTTACTTGAACCCCTGTTCATGGATATATATCTATGTCAGCAAATTATGGAAAGTATAGGTAGCTTCATTCAACTGTTAATTTTCTAAAATTTATGTAGGTGTACTGAAAATCGTAGCAGTGCTTTCTCAGTGTTGTAGCAGCAGTGATATTTTGAATGACGTAATTAGAGATATATGCAGCAACCACCTTAAGTTTGACACATTGTTAGACTGTTGTTGCCTTTTCATAAGAGAAATACAATGTTCTTCCAGCCCTTGCCCTTCTAAACAGCAGGGAGATGGGTTTAAATTTTAAGTATGCCAAACTACTTTGAATAGAGCAAACCCCAAAATCTTCATGAAATGCTTCTTTTTGGAATTTCAGTTATAGACCACAGTCTTTCTGTTGCTGCTATGTTAATCCATGGAAATTTTGTTGAAGTGGCATCTTGAAAAGAGTTTGGTTTTAAACAGAAAACATGAGTTAATGTAATGTCATGCTTTAGGGGTTTTAATCCAGATAATAGTATTGTTGCACACTGCTTGTGCAGCCTAATGTTGCCAAAGTAATTTACTCTTCATCTTTTTCCTTGTCTTAAATTTATTTTTTTAAAGACTCTCCATGGTCATTACAGGATTAGTCATTTATGGAACTCATACACTTGGGTTGTCACATTTTAAGTCATTCCTGCATTTTCATGAATTGAGGTGAGGGATTGAAGTTCCTGAACTTCCTAGTCCAGATTCAAGGGAACTGCTAATAACTTCAGTAAACTTATGCCACTTATGGCATGACTTTGTGAATATTCTCTTAGTAATAGGAATGAAGAGAGGAGGGGGAAAAAAAATCAAATGGCAGAATTGGCCTGTACCAACGCAACTGAGGTAATGTGATGCTATACTTTGAGATACTTTGTAACATTTTGTAGTGAAAAGAACAAATGGGAGTGTGTGAAGGTTGGTTTGGTGTTTGTCTCTTTTTTCATGGTTGTTTCAACAGAGTATTTCAAAACCCAAAATGCAGATAGAACAAAGCCATTAACTTAAACATGCCAACAAAAGAAGACATCAATCTTTTTACTACTTACTCAGTTGAAATACTTCTACCCTCTGTGCAACTCACTTGAGGACCTGAAGAAATAGAAACAGATTGATGTTCTGAGTGGCACTTTTAAGAATACTTGAAACTCGTTAGAGTTAGATGAACAAAAAAGGTACTTTGAGTTCCCTCTAGATCAAAAGTAGAATTAGTCAGGCCTAAACTATTTCAAAGATATCTTGAAGTCCTAAAAGCTTGTTAGATGGGAACATTTCTTAGCTTTCCTAAATTACTAATTTCAGTGCTTGACTTTTTCCTAGTTTCAGATTAAGGCTGCCACTTTTTGTTTTGAAAAAGGAAAAGAATCTGTTCTTTCAGTTTTGCAGGAATCTTAAAGGACTGCCTCCTCTTCATTTCCTTTTCATTGTTTGAGTTTTCAGATGGCCATTTGCTGTAGTAGAACTGCAAATGCTGCATGTTTTAGTTTTGTATTATGTTGTTATGAATTGGATATGCTGTCTGCTGGAAGCTAAAATCGCACATATTTCTTTGCTAGATCTAGAACCTGAAGGGTGAGATAGATGAGGGTTGGTAAAAAGTTCTGAGAAAAAAGGCTATGAAAAGAGGTGCATGTAAAGGGAGGGGTATGGGATGTCTGTGTACTACTTGATGTGCTGTTGCTGTTTTTGAAGATGAGAATAAAACAAGAAAATTAATCTGGCCTTTAAAGTTTTTGATGAAAAATGTAATATATAGTACTGTAGTATTGAGGGATCAGGATGCTTAGTCTCTTTTTAAAAACATTCGATGTTTACATGGTTAAGTATTTCATAAGATTAACTTAGTTACTGTTCTTTCTCTGAAAAAGATAATTTATTTTACGTTTATTTTCAGAAGTCAACAGTTTAGTAGCTGCATCTAAGCTGTGGGATCAGGGAATGTTTCCCCAGTTCCTGGGTGTAGATATGCACCCTGTGTTCTCTCTGTATGCCAAGACATTTCTGGCTTCTACTGAAATAAATAAAGCCATTGAGTCCTGGCCATATGGAAGAAAGGGAGCAAAAATGCACTCCACTGCTCACCTGGGATGGATAATCAGGACTGTGGTGTGCACATTAAAGCACAATTTTTGTGCGTTTTTTTGAAGCTAGAATTATTGAAATTATGCTTAAGTTTTGTCTGTACACAACCTTTCTCCCTAGTTTGGCACTTTCATTCTGAGCACAGCTTTACTGGTAGCAGTGAGGCTGGTCATGCTTTTCTGTAGTAGCAGCTAGAGTTTTAAACACTGCCTCACCTGCACCCTCCCTGAGCAATCATGAGCAGCATGGAAGTTATAATGGTGGTGGCTAATCTACCTGTTATTATTGATGGGATTACAGTAAAAGATTTCAAAGGAAATTAAAGCCTAGTGCAGCGAGACCTGTAAATGCATAAGGCTGCAACTTATGTTTTTCGGGTAAGACTAAATTGTCTTAAAGAAATGCTTTTCTTTAAGCTCACCTTTTCTCCTCTAGAAATAACCCCCCAACAACTCTGTCTCCTTAACTGGTGAAGTACAAAGTTAGTCAAAGCATTATAAAGCTGTTAGCATACTTTGTTTTGACTTGACTCAATATGAGATTGAAGTTCTAATGGGAAAGGATACTGAAGTCTTTATAGCACTTAAAATTTTTATTGTGTGGTTTGATATTGACCTTCGTTAAAATTAACCAGTGTATTACTTTGTCAGAATCATATCTAAATTGTGACACTAAAATTGCTCACTGTTTGGAGCAGCTATGATTTAAAAAATTTTAGAACATCAGTAGGAAATCTGTCTGACCTGTCTGGGCTCTCTGTAATAGGTCCTGTTCATTAAACTGAAGTGCTCTACAGGGCAAATACATCAAGTTATAAAATGTTAAAATACTTGTTATAAAGAATTTGTCTTGTACCTGTAATAGCCAGAAGTGCCATTTTTTTTCTTGCTAATACTCTAGGCATCAAAGAGTCTTACTAGTTTTTTGCTATTGAAGATTATGTTTACTTACAAGAACTATAAGCAGTGATGATACCTTCAGAACATTATGGTACAAAATCAACAAATATCATATGCTGTTGCTCAATAAAAGGTTTGTTAGCCTAAGGCATAAGATCCTGTTTTATATTATCTGAGGTGTTTTAGTACCATGTTTTATACTGGCTCTAAAAAAAGCATATTGCATTTGGTAAAAAGCTTGGTCTGGTGGACTGTAGTGTTTTGTTTATAAGGTCTTCCACTAACAGTGCCTCCTACTGAGATAGAAACCTGTGCACTTGAGAAGGAACTGGATATGTGGTTTTGGATTCTTTTAGTTTATTAGCTTACTGACTTGTGTAGGGGCTTTTGGTTTTTTATTGTCAATCTTTTTTCTTATTTTTTTAAGAGCTGCTAGGTAGATGTATCAGTATTTAAACTGGATGTAAACAGCTTTAGGTTGAAATTGGTTGAAATTTGTAATTGCGACATCTGATTTACTTTTTTTAAGTGGAAGAAATAGCTTGGGTTTCCCAACTATTACCTGCTAAGCAGAGACTGAAGGCTAACAACTTTAGTTGCCCTTAAAATTTAGTTTTAACACTACTTGGAATATACAGATGTCATTCAGCTTGGATCACATAAGAATTTTGTGTTCCTAGCAAAAGATGTTACTTTTCAATATACAGTGCCTTTCACTTGATTCAAAATTATTTTCCATTTAAATCTTCAAATATTCACATTTTAAAACTATATATAATATTAGTAACGAGAAATTTTGAATGAAAATAGCCCAGACGTGATAATCGTTTAGGAAAAAGGCCAAAATCATCTGAGCTTTATAGTAATACTTGAATAAATCATCACTTTCACAGATATAGGATGTCAAGTATGTTCAAAGATGGAGAAGGCCATCTTGAGCAGCAGTGCAGATGTCTGTGGATTAAGAGTTTGGCACTGTATTTTATCTTTAATGGTTAAACTTTTAAAATAGTGCACTGAAAACTGTTGGAAAAAGACAGGATTAGAAGATTGTACTGTGAAAACTGTCAAAATATATTAATTATTTATCAGAATTAATTATTTTAAAATGTGTTAGTGATGGGCTAGCAAGTTGATTCTTTATTCCCCAAGGTTAAGGTAAAAAAAAGGAACTGAGACCGTAAATTTCATCTTGGCAGACTGAAATTGTTTTTTGACAGTCCTGCATCTTAATGTGAACAAGCAGGAAAAGTACTGTCAGCTTTTTTAAATTATGGAACAAACTCTGACTCTGAAATTTTGAATGTATCCAATTCATTAAGGTACATGGAACTGTGCCTTTTGTAAATGGTTATTTAAACAGGTGGTTTGACTAGTTTACCTTACTGAATGGTGTTATGTAGCAGAGCTTAACAGAACTCAGTTATCACTTGTGTGGAAAAAATGAATTGTCATGTTACTGTGTAATTGACTTGCTTAAAAATGAACAATAAATTTAATAAAATAAAGTCATTGTCTTGTTTTTTATCTTAGTGTTCTGTTTAAATTTGGATGGAATACTTGAGTAGTTTTGAAGAATCCTATTTATTAAATTAATTTTAGGTAAAACAATTTTAGTTACATTAGTGTCAGTTCTTAAGTTTTTAATTTGAAAGTGTTCCCTTACTCTGATTCCATTAATATACAGGTGGCAAAATGTTGTTACCTATGAGTTCTCTCATGGTTTTGATTAATGTTTTTTTAAGTTTAAGGTGAGACTGGTTAACTTCTAAAAATACTAAATTATGTTCTTATGTTATTAGTTTTAGTTAGTTTCACCTTATTACAATCGATATTTTTTTAGATTTTTCCAATGTAGAGGCAGACAGTTAAGTGAGAGAATTTTGATGAGGTAAAATCTGGGCTCTTAATGGGATTTGTTGAAAGCAATGATGTTCACATTATCAAATACTTGAATAAGTAAATAAAGGACCTCTTTACTATGAAAGAGTAAGGCAAGTTTGTTCTCATTTTTTTTGTACCAGGGCCACAGCCATCTCTGGGAGTTAGTTTTGGAACGCCATTCGGCTCAGGTATTGGCACTGGCTTGCAATCAAGTGGCTTAGGTTCTTCAAGCCTTGGAGGTACACTTTAACTTTTCTAATCTTTCATTGAATTATTATACCGCACAGCTGAATCTCTTGCAAACCTTTAACTCCACTAAGAGGATGATCTGTTTCAGGGAAAGACCTTACAATTTGGCAGGTCTGTGCTTTCCAGGCTTCTTCCTGCATTGCAGAAGGAGTTGATAGGGCTAAGCCATTGTAGTGAAACCCCAAGATGAACAGAATGAGGTAATCACATAGAAGGTGTGCTCTAAAAGCTTGGGAAAGACATCAAGTACGTCCATTTGGAACTACAACTTGACTGAATTTTACCTATGTTAAAGTTAGGCACCTGAGACATTAGATCATGCTGTAGGTAATCCATAGAAGTTTTTCACCTTTTAACTATAGGGACCCATTTCTAGTTGTATTAAGATAAGAATAAATGTTAAAAATGTTCCTGCAGTTCTGGAATCCTGTTTGCTGAAATCTGTTTGCTTTAGCAGTCACTCTGTGCCTCAGTGCTGAGGTGGAAAAAAATCTCTCCCCCAGCTGAAAAAGCAACATGTGAAAGTGAGGGGGAAAATACTTAGCAAAATGTTAATAGTGCTGGTGGGGAATAATATGTTCCAGGAGGACACATGACTGAAAGAGAAGGTGATATTAAAAAAAATTCAAAATTAATGTAGACCTTTTCTTTTTAAATGTAGTGTGTTCTCAGTACTAGAACTACAGATAGAATTTAAGTGGTTAGTAGAATCTAATCGGCATATATAAATTTCCTGTCTATATAGGTCAGGGTTCCTGCAGATGCTAATGTCTTCTGAAGCTTTTATAAGATCTGCAAAGAAAATTGTTACATCTGCTGAGCACAAGCATAATGTGGTTTTTCTTGTTACATCCTCCCTTCTCTGTAGCCTCAGTCCACATTGCTACATTTTACCTATGAGCTGAACATATGAGTCAGTGTTGTATTTAAAATAATTAAATGTCCCTCAGTATTGGGAAGGTGATGTAACTTGAACATTACATGAGTTTTACCTTAAATAATAACCTTGAAATTACCTTTAAATCTACCAATGTCCCTTCTCATCAGATTTTAAGCTTTTTCAGCTAAAAGAAAATGGGCATATCTAAACAAGAAAAAAAGTGAAAATAATGGGCTAAAAGGAAATTACTTCGGAATTACCAGTTCTTCCCGCAATGTTTTAAATGCCTTAAAAAAAACCCCCATAAAATTCTTCCATTTCCGCTGAAAAGGTTGTAGACTAAAGATTGTTCACCAGTCTTACCAATGTAAATAGATTAATATTCCAGCTGCTTCTAGTTTTGTCCGAAAAACCTGACTTGTATTCTCTTTTTTTTCCTAGCTCTCTGCTTAGGAAGGTATTTGCTTGCATTATTAATTTGCAAAATGTCTTTTAACAAATCCATAACACTATCTGATAGAAGCCAGCGTAGAAGAATAAATACATACCTGCAAAATAGCCTGTAGGTGTGTTCTTGGAAACAAATTAACAGAATTATTACTTAAGTTTGTTTAGGTTTTTTAGTCTTAGGAATTTGGGTTTTTGAACAGGACAATTTCTAGTGTATGCTCTGGAAGTGCCATTTTAATTGGGGAAATTTGCTCTTTCATTGATAAATGGTCTGTGTACTTTGTCAGTGATAAACAGAGGCTTCTATATATAAATTATTAGCACAGATCCTATGCTTTCTTAAATATTTACAGACACCTTGCCTGATCATTGGTTATGAACTTCAGCCTCGATAGGACTAAAGATTGTATCATTTAAATGAACTGTCTTACGCTGAAATGATACTTGTCATTATCTACCCTTAATACCCCTTTGATTTAGAGAACACCGCTTCAGATAGTGTGTTCAGTCCTTACTGGTTTTAAAATCTCAAAAATATTTCTGTAAAGGAATGGTAAAGGCTCAGTTTGCAGTAAATAAAAGGATTTTTCCTGACACTTGAAACTTAAGATGGGAGCATGATATCCTCTAATACAAATGCTGTTCTCTTTGAAAACCTGAGATAGCCAAAATCAGAGTATACAGTTTTCTTACAGTTCCTATTGTCTGGGCTCTATTTCAAACTGCAAATATCAACTTACTTTTCCTTCAAAGTGACCTCATATTAATAACATGATTTGAAACCTTAAAAAATTTATATTATGAAATTATGAATGTCAATTACAAAATCAACAGCATTAAATTTTATCACAGCTGTATGTTTATGGCTGCCCTTTTATGATGATTTTTCACATTAAATTTTGTGAAATTTGTTTCTCTTCTCTATTTAACCTATTCTGTAGTTTCCTAGATAAAGCCAGTCCCTAATAAACTGGGAGGGGAACAACTCTGAAATAAGCCGAGGGTAAACTGAAGAAAATGGTTACTCTATTTTAAGCATAATTTTTTTTCTAGAGTTGTAGATGAAGATTGACTCTTCTCTAATAAAAGTCATGTAACTTGTATGTGAATTTTTTTAGTTTTAGCTCATTTGGTTACCATTTGCCTGCCAATTTAACAGCAATTCAATAGAAATTTCTTAAACTCTGACAGTTTACAATGCCTGTTTTTATAACTTTTCCTTGATTCAGTTTTGGATTTTGAAGGTAGTATTTTTCTCAATGCTTTCCAGTTTGCACTGTTTTCTTAAGACAATGCTGTGTCGAGAATAAAATACTCTTCTGGCAGTAATCTTAGGAATATTTGTTTACCAAATAATGCTTACAGTTATGTTTGGGTTTAGAATACTCACCTAAAACCTGTGTGTCTTTAATTACTGTGTCTGTAATTTTTTTTGTTATATATCTTTACTATTACTCTACTAGGATTTGGAAGTAGCTCTGCCTTTGGAAGTAGTGCCACAGGAGCATCATCATTTGTGTTTGGAACTACAAGTAAACCATCAGGAAGTCTAAGTGCAGGTTGGTTTGTTTCTTTTGAATTCAAAAATCAAGTTTCTCTTAAAGCAAGTCTTACAATTAAACTGCTGCGCTCACTCCAAGAAATTGATAATGTGCTTAAAGTTGCATGTGTCTATCACTATTAACATAACTATTTACTTGCTAGATACACGTTTTCAGATAAGTTTTTGGGTTCTGTTGAAGGTCTCCTATGTAGACAGTATCAAGTGAGCATTAATATTTCCCATTCCATGATGTCTGTCTAATGGAGTGGAAACAGATGATCAGATGCAGTCTCATACACAGAAAAGCAGTTGCCACTTGAATGCATTGGTATCAGTTACTGATTGAAATTTGTATCTAAATTAGTGACAAATGTACTAGTAATTTGACTTACTGTATTTACAAATAAAGTTAAAATTGTTTTCTAGAAGCCCAGAGGTTTCCTTAAAAACGTATAAATGCTTATTCTATTTGAATAGTAAGTTGTATGTATTACATCTCTGTATACATTCATAATTCATTTTATTAACTACTTTGAAAACATTTCTGTGGCAGTTGAACTACACAGTACTCATTTAGCTTTTTTGGTTTCATTTTGTTGAGCGTCATAAAATTAAAATAATGATGCTATTGCTCCTTAACTCAGATATCTGAAATATAGCTGGCATCTCTGTTTACCTTTTAAATAGGAATAATAGTTTACTAAGCTATTACTTAGCAAAGAGCTTCTATAGTCTGTCTTACAATCTTTTTTCAGTGGTACATTGAAGGAGGATCGTGTGTCAAGAAAAATGTTTGTTAAACTGCTATTAAAAGAAAACAGCATTTGCTAGTATTTACTAGGAAGCGCTATGATTTTTGTTCTGGATTCTCCTTGGTTAGTGACGAGTTGTTAGGACTGTAAAGTACTTTAAGCTTTACATTATAAGGTGGAAATGGCTCACTAAGCTGGCTGTGTAACGTTCATGAATATTAACAGCCTAGTAAGTTCTTGTTGGAACTCTCTTTACAGTATCTGGTGTCCAAGCATCAACCTTCTTTTACTTAGTTTTTAATATAAGAAACAACTGGAAGATTTACACTGCTTAAGTTTTTATCTTGTAGCTGATTGTTCCTGAGCCTATATTAAATTAGCCATTATATATAAATAACATTGCAGCATTTCAGGCTGCTGAATTACAAAGTTAGTAATTTAGTTTTAACATTTTAAACAGAATTAGAAAAGTACTTGTATGGCTCAGTTGTCCGTCACTAAGGAAGTATCAAGCTAAAGTAAATAGCAAGTCTGTCTTAGCTATGTTGGTGGTGTGCAGAGGCAATTTAGATACCATTTCCCTCAAACCAGGCTTTGTCATGGAATCGGTGCTGTCAGTCTCTCTTTTGCAAGTGAGAGGGTTGCACCCAATAAAATGAAGATTTTCAGTTATCTCAAGAGTCTCAGCTACAGAAAGTGGTAACCAGGAATAAAAACAGATTAAATGTAATTTCTGTCATTTTGTGCTTAGAAAATCAAATGGTCATGAAATCCTTATCTAGACTGGGATTATGGAATAGAAACCACTATTAAAAATTCGGCAGCCCAGAAGCACACTAACTTTTACCTTTTATATCCAAAACATTATGTCATGTACCATCGGATTGCATATGATCTTTAATTTTATCGAGGGTGTATAAATGGGTTTGAATGATACCTGAGGTTAGCCAGGTTATATATACTTTTTTTTGATCTATTGCGTCCTCTTTCTTAGATACCATTTACGGGATCTTGAAAGCATATTCTGGTTTATATTACTGTATAATGGTTGCATCTTGTTTCTGAATCTGGGTTATGGAATTCACTGTTGCTGCTGGGGTTTAGATATGAGCACTTAAGTATTTTCCCAGACTAATGTGTATGGGAGCACTAGTTAAGTGTGTGCTCCAACACACACTGTTCCAGGCTGCTTAGGCTGCCCCAAATCTCCTCCACAGGTTTTCCATTGGTTTGATCTTATCTTAGAATTAAAATTATAGGTCCCTAAATTGGTTCTGTCAAGTGTTTAATTTTTATGAGTTAGATTTAATTGCTTTAAAAGATGTGAAAATGTTTATAGTGGTATTACTGCTCTTCTCAGTTTCAGTTTTTGTGTTTGAGGAGAAAATTCCTAGTCCTCTGATAGTCCTCGAACATCTTCTCATAGTAAATCTGGGTTGCTCCAAGAATGGTCATTGCGTTCATCAGTAGAAGAAAAGCAGAGCAGCTTCAGTCTTCTTGCAGATCCTTTAGTGCACACAGTTGTGAGATGGAACAGTGTCTCAGGCTTCCCTCTGAAACACACAGAGACGTTGTGGAAAGCTGACTCCAAAATAAGTCCCATTTAATTCCTACCGTTATTTATTTAATGACAACCAAAAAGGCTGATGTGAGTGCGTTATTGTAAAGGGCATTAAGACTCTCAAAGTTAATGGGAAAAGGGAAAAATCACCATTGAATTTCTCTAAAACTTTAATAAAATGTTAAGAGGAGGAGGAGGCGAGTATGAACACGGTTTTTGTGAAAACATGCTAAATATACGTTGAAGATCTGAGTTGAAAATTCTTGTTGGAGACAATTATTTTTATTGAAGAATTGCAGCATCAGTGAACGAGATAAGAGATAATCAAGTGGGATCATGGCTAGATGCACTCATACTGCTGAAAAACAGACCTTAATATAATCCATGAGCAGCTTTTAGATAGAGAGGCTAATAAATCAGTCAAAGCTGTTCTTGAAGTACTTTTTGATCTAGAACACCCATTGTGGTATTGGAGATTAAAGCAGGAATAGGTTGCCATCTGATAAACTGCTGTTTCTCCCTGTAGTATTAAAACTACCAGAAAAATACTGTTATGGGGAGTTGTGTAGTCATCTTTGGCTTACCGAGCTAAAGGGCTGACACAAGCAGAGATGCACAAGCCCAGTGAATAAAGTGTGGTCATAACACCCTTCAGGGAGATGTGAAAGCTGTGTTCTCGAAGGGCAGCCTGAAAACCACTGTTGGACACAAATAAAACTAATTTCAGCAGGGACATAGTTGATCACATTGTACCTATGGTTTGAGACTGTGTGAGTCTTCCCTGTAAACTGAGCTGTTCTATAACTGATTGTCTTTTCTTGCAACAGGAATAAGACTCAATGTATACTTTGTTCAAGTTTTTTTATCTTGAAGATTTTTCATTTGAGTGTTCAGCTTTAGGGTTTGGTTTACTTCTAACAGAACTTGGTACCTTGGCCTTGTTATGCTGCCATGACAGGAGAGAACCATTTAGATGAATTTCACATCTGCCTTTCTATACTTTTATGGCTGCTCTTAATGTCACTTCTAACAGCTCTTACTTTCCAAGTTGTATCTAAATGAACAAGCATATTCTCAGTCTTCTATCTCATAGTTTATGTATCTCTTACTGTAATATTACTCAAATAAAGCATAGGCTGCCTTCCCTGCATGCTTCAAAATAATCCCTGCATCTAGAAGCAGCAAGGTGGAGGTAATTTATGAGCACTTTCCTCTTGCCTACTGAGCTCCTGACATGATACATCCCATGCAGCTTTATTATGAATGGCATTCATGACGTTTTCTATGGGGGAAGCAATGCTTGCCTGTTATCTCACATACATGAAGTAAAAAGGTAATTTTTTTTCATTCATGAGACTCCCTGATACATCTTAGCTGGGATTCAGAGTTACCAGGGAAATGGAAGAACACTTGCATGTGTTTTACCCCTTATATCCTAGGATGACAGACAAATTAGCCCACAAAATTTAGACAAGACCCAAATGAACATTATCAGTCACTATCATTAGTCACACTCTAGATCTGCACAACCATTACACTGACAATGAGTTCCATGCAGACAACTGCATGCCAGAGGACTATGAGTTACTGGAATGTTAATAACTAGTTTTTTTGACAAGATGATGTGTGTAACCCAAGTCCAGACATTGCAGGAGGAAGAGTTTCATGTTATGTTTTGAAGTAGTTCTTAATGCCGAGTGTCAGTAACAAGTGAGAGAATAGAAGACATCAGGCTTGTGAGAGCTACTTTAGGATTCTGATGAGACAACCAGTTGGGCTTTTATTTCTGTACTCCAAAGGTATTTTAGACATTGAGTTGAAGATACTGATGTGACCAAAGGATTGCTTTAACTGTCTGCTAGAGAACTAATGAAGCAATATAAAGTAATGCACATTGAGAATATAATCTTTCTTGATTGTGAACCAGTCCTGTTTTTCTTATTATCTTAATTGTTTGCAGATTTTCAGGTACAACTTGTATGAAGCTCTTTGTTAAAATCTGAACTTGTTCGTGTCATACTTATTATTTTGTGGTCTCTTGAGACAACAAAAAGTGAAGTTACGAAGTTCTGCTTCTTATTAAGTAATCTTTGAGAAATTTCTAGCATTCTCTTAATAATTGCAATTATTATCCAAGCTGGTTGTGCATAACTGATATAAATTTATAAAAGAAAGTGAAATGAGTTAGTGTTACTGTTGCTGGAAACTGTAGGGAGACTTTCTTCAACTGATCTTGTTTCATAGCTGAACCAAATGTTCAGTTTGTTTACCTTGATAGAAGAGGGTGGAGGAGTTCAAACAGCACAATTTGCTCAGCTAGTCATTCAGTTTTTCTATAGCTTTGTTTCCAGTTTTGTTTTTTGGTTTGTCACAGAGTGTTTTTAAACACAAACAATTTGGCAAAGATTTTGAACCATGTCTGCCTCACATTTAAGGTGTGGTCTGTGCCACGTGTGTTATAAAGGCAAGCAAAGGTAGCCAAGTCAGTAGGAAGAAGGCTGAGCACTCCAGCTTTGCCATTTCTCTGCTGTGAGTGAAGTGAGTGGTCCATGGTCCACCTGTATCTTCTGCCTTCCCTCCCACCTTAGGAGTGCATTTCATATTTATGCTGAGAACTTGAGGAGTTACGGTTCTTCTGTTGTACAATTTCAGTGAAACTTCTGTGTGCTACTCTTGTTTGGATAATGGTATAATAGACTTGCGATTTAGGATATAATTGTTTTCACTCGCTGAGGTAGTCTGCGTTAGTGCTGCAATATCCAGGTTGTCATGGCAAGTCCAAGTGCTCTAGCAGTGTGATTTACCATTGTTGATCCACGTTGGTATAAAGTGTTAACAACTGCTGGTAATAAAGTGGCTGGTGTTCAAAACTTAAAGGATATATCCTGATAGTTATATCCTGATATAACTTATGTTTTAAAATATTTTTCCCTCCCCCATAAGGCTTTGGGAGCTCGACTACATCTGGGTTTAACTTCAGCAATCCTGGCATCACAGCATCAGCTGGCCTGACGTTCGGGGTGTCTAATCCTGCATCTGCAGGCTTTGGGACAGGAGGGCAACTTCTTCAGCTGAAGAAACCTCCAGCTGGAAACAAGCGAGGGAAAAGATAGGCACCCCTTTTAGGGAGGGGGAAGCGCATCAACTTTGTTCATCTGAAAAGTCTATTTTTCTAGATTGATACATTAATTAAATTGCATCCCAGGAGATTTATAAAAATTTTGCTACTTTTCCCTAGTGAAATCATATGGAACAGCTATTTTCTTGTGAATAGAAACTCGTTTATGTATTTTTATTTTAGGCCCTAGTTTTAGAAATGTTCTATACTGCATTATTATTAAAGATTCTTGTAAAATCATCTATTTAACCTAATGTTAGTAGCAGAATATTTTTTGTTAATAAGCTTTATACCATATGAATATATGCATATTTGGTTTTTTTGTACAGATAAAATATATTCTAGTACAAATACTAGAGTTCATATCTTCTGTTCCTGGATATGGCCTTTAAATCTACTTCAGGGTGTTTTTGTGTATATGGATGTAAATATATACAGTACAGTGCACACATCTGTGTGTATGTATGTGTATATATATATATGTATAAAACACAGATGTGCATACCTTACCCCATAGACAGATCTCCTTTCCTTTGTGTGTTCTGTTTCTCTGTGTTGCCCTGTGGTCCAGTATCTTGATGTTCCTAGGAATTTCAAATAGTGGGTCCCAGGCTATGTCATCATTGCTTCTGTGTTTTGTTGTTTAAAACCAGCTGAAATATAATGTTTACTATTTCACAGAGTTTGGTAGATAGTGGTTAGCAGCTGTTTTGGTTTTTTGGGTTTTTTAACCTTTTTCTTGGCCCATTTAGCAGCGAACTCTAAAGAAGAATCTGAGATTTCAACAGACATTTTATAGGTAATGTTCCCAAACTGTTTGATTTTGGTTTTTTTTCTCCTGAGCTGAAGAGTAGGGCACTGCAGGATTTCAGCTGAAAGCTCAGGATGCCACAAGGTCTGTGTGCAAGCAGGAATTGTCAGGCTGGATGAGCTTTTCCCTGCAGTTGAGGGAGATAGGATGTGCTGTCCTAATGAAAACCCAAATTAGGTGTTACAAAGCCAAGTTGATTCATGAGCTTCTTGTCAGCACTGCCTTGAAAGCAGTTGGGCATCTGCTTTCAAACAAGGTGTAGTACAGTAACTTGCTGCTCAAGAACAGAGGAGGAAAATTATGTCATTTGAAGGTTAAAGCTATTGCAGGAGTAGTTTATGAATCTTACGTACCGCAACATCATAGCTTGTTGTTCTGCATCTCCAATTTGGTGTGCACAAAGAATATCTGGGAAAATATCTTAAGGAAATAATAGATTCTTTGCAAATAATGGTACCAGGTTGATGTGTGAGCATGAAGCTTTGGAGCCAAGTTGATTTTATGTAGAGGTTTTGTCATTTGCTTTCTACTGTTAAAGTGTTACTACCATTTTGTATGTTTTGGAAGTGTCTGCATTCAGCAGTGATTGCTCTTTGACAAATGTTTGGTTTGTCACTTAATCTCATAAAATTAAGGGAAACTGAGCACAGAATTCTTCACTTTTTTACTTGTATGTTATTGCATCTTTGTGAGCAGTCTCTGAGGAAGGGATATGTTTTTTTTTTTTAATGTCACAGAAAAATAAAGCTTACGGTTTATTTTGATTTCAATATTTTTAAACTTTTATTGGGCTGCAGTTAAAACTGTAATGTTTGTATTCCTTTGTTACTGCTTTTTTAATAGTTAATATGTTAAACCACTGGACTCTTATAATGTATTAATTTGTGAAACTAATTCTAAATGTGTACTGTTTGTCCATATGTGCAACTTACCATTGTGCAAACAATAAAACAATAATGCTGTGATCCTTGTAATACACATTTGCCTACCTGAGAGATCATTTCCTGATGTTCTCCTACATTATAGGAGAAACAAAAACCTCATTGGCTAATATGTAGAACTGTTTTTCCTAGAATTCATATAGTGTAGAATTGTTCTTGCTGCAGTTAGGGCCTTGATCCTGGATTGAAAGTGCAGAGGGAGAGGGTGTAAAGGGAGGTATTGTATTGTGGGGTTGTCTAAAATTTCTTCACAGTGCATGATATAAACCTGGATCATGGTATAATGTAACACAGCGCTAGGAATGGCTTTGTAAATTGGGAAGCAGTCTGAGCCTCCTGGGTACCCGTGCTCTGTTTCTTTTCACATTAAACAACAGTTATGTCCTTAATTTAGCCTAAGTGAAAAAGTGATTATATAATAGAATAATCACATATTGTAGTACAAACTAAAGTCAAAATGGGATTTGAAATAATTATATTCCCAGGATATTACTATGAGTGGTTGAATTTAGCCATGATTTTCAGGGATCAGCACTGTAGACACTGTTTCAAATTATTTCCTCCCCCCCCAAAATTTAAGGACACGTTAATATGATTAGAGTGTGAAATACAAATGCATTCAAGGTGTGGCTTGGTTTTCTACAAAGCAGGTTAAGAAACTGACCTATATTTAAACACCATGAAATTAATTTAAGTCTAGATTATCTATTCTGTAAAGAAAGACAAGTCTATACTGGAAAAATGTTCAAGGCACATGTAAGACGTGGTTTTCTGTTAGTCTGTACCTTGTTTTACAGCTGTGGGATAAACTTACATATGTGACCTCTTTCTTTTAATAGAAGTAACTTGTTTTTCCTTCAGTGTTCTCCCTACGATGAAGACAGCAGGAGAAGGGAAAGAGCTATGCCTTAGATTGCTTGGTTCAGGAACCTCTTTCTGATCCAGAACTTTCTTTGTGCTCACATTTGTCTCTGTTCCTGTCAAATCAGTTAGGTAGATACACCTGCTTCTTTCTTGTGGATTGTGAGGGAGGAGATTGAAATAAGGTGGAGTGGGACAGAGTTTATGCATCTTCCTCACCACAAAAAATCCAAATTCAGCTACACTCCCTCCATCTACATATTCCTAACATAACTGCATTTTGGATCTTGATTGCATTTATAGCATCATTTTTTAAAATTAAACTAAGGTTCAGGAATACAGCTTTAGTGGCCTTTTCCTCCCTCCTTAATGTCAGTGGTAATTCTTTAGTTATTTCCACTGCTACTCATGAGAACAGTAGAAATAATCCAGTCATTCATGTCAGCTCAGTTATGTTACTGGTTGTACCTGGAATGTCTCAGCAGAAGCAGCACCTTGCAGATTCCTAATGAAAAATTAAGATTATCTCTCAGTACCATAGAGTGTACATGCCTTATGCTCTGTAAAAAGTTTTTTCCCCTAAAACTTTTTTCAAGTTTCTAAGAACAAAGAACTGTCTATGTGCAAACATTTCCAGCAGTATATTATGTGGTTTTGGGACTAACTGCTGGGATTGTGCTGTCAGGCTGTTACTCTCTTCCCTCTCATGAAGTACCTTTCAGCACTCTGGCTGCTGTCTCCAGACACCGATGGACAGTTCAAGTATCAAAGTCGTTGACTGGTATGGATTCTCATGGAAATGGGCACTGGGTTTGGGGAGGGGTGTGACATGGAGTTGATGGCTGCGGCAGCTCTGGAAGACTACATACCCACTGCAGCAGTGTCCATGGAGCTCCAGCACAGCTGTGATGTGCCATCTCCACTCAGTCAGGCTGGTAGGTTCCTTAAAAGGAGGATGGAGGTGTGATGGTGATGGAGGTGAGGGGATGTAAGGCATAAGGCTTTCTGCTGTCAATGGGACGACTCGTTTTAATTCAGTTCAGGATCATTTCTTCTGAGCTCACTGCTGAATGTTCACCAGGTGGCAGGAGGCTGCCAGTTACATACTGCTGCCACAGGGCCCTTGCAGAAGTAGCTGTCATGCAGCACATACAGGAGAATGGTAAGTGACCTGCCGTGCCACTTAGCCGCAAGTCTGTGGGGCTGGATGGGATCCACCCAAGGATGCTGAAGGAGCTGGTGGAAGAACTGGCTGAGCTACTTACAATGATTTACCAGCAGTCCTGGCTAACCAGAGAGGTCCTGGTTGACTGGAGATCAGCAAATGTGACACCTGTCTGCAAGAAGGGTCACAAGGATAACCCAAGGAATGACAGGCCTGTCAGCCTGACCTCAGTATTAGGGAAGGTCATGGAGCAAATCATCTTAAGTGCCATCATGAGGCATGTGCAGGAGAACTAAGGGATCAAGCCCAGCCAGCAGGGGGTTGTGAAGGGCAGGTCCTGCTTGACCAACCTGATCTCCTGTGACAAGATGACAAGCTTATTGGATGAGGGAAAGGTTGTGTATGTTTTCTGCTTGGACTTCTCCCACAAAGCTCTGGATAAACTGGCTACTCATGGCTTGGACAGGTGCACTTGTGTCAGCAATAGTGTTGCCAGCAAGACCAGGGCAGTGATCATCGTCTCGTACTTGGTACTGGTGAGGCCACTCCTCCAATCCTGTGTTCAGTGCTGGGCCCCTCACTACAAGAAGGACATTGAGGGGCTGGAGCGTGTCCAGAGGAGGTTAGTGGAAGAGGGGAAGGGGCTGGAGCACAAGTCCTGTGAGGAGCAGCTGAGGGAGCTGGGGGTGTTTAATCTGGAGAAAAGGAGGCTCGGGGCACTTTATCACTTTCTACAACTGCCTGAAAGCAGGTTATGTGTCAGTCTCTTCTCCCACATAACAAGTGACAGGACAAGAGGAGATTACCTCAGGTTGTGTCAGGGGAGGTTTAGTTTGGGTATTAGGGAAAAATTCGTCACTGAAAGGCTTATTGTCAAGCACTGAAACAGGCTGCCCAGAAAAGTAGTTGAGTCACTGTGCCTTGAAGTGTTCAAAAATGATGAGGACTTGGTGCTTAGGGACATGGGTTAGTGGTGAACATGGCCATGCTAGGTTAATGGTCGGACTTGATCTTTCCAATCTAAACAATTCTATGACAAGGTATGTCACCTTTTGTTTCCATGTCATAAACATTTTCTGACACACTTTTTTTTAAGGTGGTAGAATTTTGTTGAACTTCAATATTTGAACAATCCTTCTGACCCATTTGACTCTTGTTGCTAGGTGGTTTATTACTTAATGCTTTTTTCACTCTGCCTCAGGAATTTAATCTTTATAACCCATGGCTGCAGTTAAATGCCACAGTGAGGAGGTAAGAAGGCTACATGTTTCATTAGCTTTGTTTTCTGTTTTCTCATCTTATAGAAGTAGGGCAATTCTAGCTTATTATGAACAGGCTATGATTAAGTTTAGAAGCTTCTACAAACTAGAAGAGCTTCTGGTTTGAGCTTACATTTGTTTCAGTACAGATCAGCCCCCACCAGGACATCAGGTCATTTCTGTTGAACAGTTATATGGAAAACTTGGAATACATGCTCCTGTCCTAAATAGATCAATAGCTGAAGAGGCAAAAGATATTTGTTTGTTCAATTAATGTTTCACAGACTGATGGATTTCTCTTTTTTTCTTTTCTCTTTAATGCAGGGATCACTCTACGGCGTGTGCTTGGGTACCAGCAGGACAGCAGTTTATTAGAACATCGTGTAATTGCTTCCAAAATAAAGTTCTGATTAGAGGCTGGTATATAGCTCCTGGGCAATAAGTCCCTCTGTGCATTTAATGTGGCACTTTGTGGTAACAGGAAATGCTTCTAGGGTAATGATGATCCTGGTCACAAAAGCAAGCTAGGAGGATGAGGTTTTAATCAGTCACTGTGCTGTAGTAAAAAGGGAAAAAAACACAGACTTGAATATTCAAAGTCAAGAATTCAAAATCAAACTTCATTTGAAAAATACCATGTACTCTTACTAAGAGGAGAAGGGGCTAAGTTCTCATGGGGAAAAAGAAATGGCGACAGACAGCTTGAGTAGACTTTCTGTTGTGAAACCTTGGGGAAAAAAGTATGCACAAGCTGTGTACAGTTGGGTACTATATTAACTCCATGGTTAAGTACCTAAGTAGAAGCTACCCTAAAGTGAAAAAACACCCAAACCTTCTCATCCTGTTAACAGTGTTCGCATTCCTTGGCTGTTTGGGCCACCCTTATTTCTTTATTAACATACACATAAAGGAGTCTAACCTTTGAGCATAAACACTTTCGCTGTGGGTCTATCCAGGAGTAAGGTAAGATGGATGCGATAAAGATGTCCTTACTGAAAAAAAAGGTCCATCTTTCAAAACAAAGTTTGGAATGAGTGGGCCCAAACGCTAAATGGAAGCAATGGCAGTGAGCAGTTAGTCCTTAGTAGTGTGGGGACATCTCTCCATCTCTGCTGGAGACCACTCCTTTTGTGACCATGTGTGGGGGAGTGATGGTGAGCATACCTGTATCTTACCACTGTGCTACCTTTGTTTGGTGCAGCTGTGCGTGGCACAGCTCTCCAGAGCGTTGCCTCCTTTAACAACTACGGGGCTTCTAATTTAGCATCGGGTCAGACAAAGTGAATGGGCAGAAGTGATATGAAGGAATCATATCATTAAGGTGCCAGCCTTAATGCCGTGGAAACGAGCACATTATATCGGTTTCGAATAGAATTGTCATTTACCTTATTTTATTTAGTTGCTGACTAAGGGAAGTGGTGGCTGTCTGAAGGAACTCTCTGCACCTGACATGGCCATTGCTTACCCCCACAGTAGCAGTTTCATGCTTAAACTACAGGAATAACTTTCAAGGAGCAGACAGATGTTCACACACCTCCAGCAGCCAAACCAGAAGCAAGCCTTATTCCTGGGGAAGGGGAGACCTTTGGCTGCTAACTAAGCTTATGTGGTACAGACCACAGAGCAAAGCTCCTACCCGATCCTGTGGTGGCAAAGAGAAGTTGATGCTGAGCACTGCTCTGAGACCAAAAACGGAAGGCTTTTAACATTGCTTATGTTGGCTTCTGGCATGATGATGCTGTCAGTGCCAACAGCAACCTCCTGCTTGTATCAGGGATGTGAGAAAGAGGCTGGAACTGCAGAAAGATTGTGGCAGCTTGTCCAAATTTAATTTCTGTGGTGGAGAGGCAGGTCAAATACAAAGGCATATTAGCTTAAATTTATACCTTTTTAGTTACAATATTTAGCTAGAAATACTCTGAATAATTTGTCATTTTACACTTGAGAATTGTCACCTTCATCATCATCTCTCCCTATGACTTATTTCTAGTGCTGCAGTACCTGGTGCTTGTTGCTCTGTCATGGTGATAGCCACACTGGGGTGGCATCAGGGCTTGCCAGGCTTTGGAGCTGCTGGGAAATACAGGGACAGAAGAGATATGGGGGTAAGATCCTGGTCTCAGGTAGATGGATAGTGATACCATGCCAGCAGGTTATATACCAACACAATGGTATAACAGTGCCAGCAGTAACAGAAACAGTAACATAAAAAATCTAACACTGCTGCTGCAGAGTGCTGGATGTATCATTTAAAGTTAGCCCTGGGAAGTGGATGGAGGGGCAAAATTCCAAAGCCTCTTTGCCAGGCTAGATAATTGTCAAGTAAAATAGGAATGATTCAAGCAGATACAGTCTTTTTTACTTCTTTTCTAAGCAGTATAAAAGTCCTGATCTGGAAAATATTCTCATCAATATTGATAATTTTCCACAAGTTGCTGCTTCTTGGCTGTCTGCAGTAATAATCCCTATATAAACCCCCAAACTGCAAATTTAGCTGCACTAAGTCCTGTTGAGCTGTACCAAGAGAGGAAGCAGTTTTTTCTTGCTGGACCTCACTGATTTTACTGTACAGGCAATAAGTGCAATAAAAGGCAACAGCTGTGTGCTGATGCTATTTTCACTATATGGTGCCCAAATCCTTGTCTTGCTCTATGGCATTAGGAGGTGAACAACAGTAAATTTCTTGTTTGAAATATCCTTAGTTTTCTCTTCCTGCATTTGATAAAATGCCCATGCTTTATGCTCTGCATGGCATAAACTGAGGTGTGAATGTGGAAAATTCCTGTACTTTCCTGGGGTTTTCTTTTTTTAGCTGAAATAACTTTATAATAATGATGCCTTGTCAAATTGGCCAGTCTCACTGTGAGGGCAGACAGTGGGATGATGGATTTAGTCCACAAGTAATTCTTCCTCTGTTTTTGTCTGAGGAGAGGAAAAAAAAGACTAAAATTCTTTTTTTGCTAGTGGCTGGAGTGGTTGGTTGGAGCATAAGTAATAAATCAATTAGGAAACAGCATCCCTTTCAATTTAAAGATGTGCACATCAGCTTTGTATCCAGGCTTTTATATATTGTGCAGCAATCTGTTGTGTCTGCAGCAAGTGGAAGCGCCAAAAATCAATGCACTAAGACTCGAGGGAGAAGAGCCTGACATTTATATTAATCAGGGCTTCCTGAGTAGTTGGACAATGCTAACAAGCTCCCTAAAGCTCTGCTCCGACTGGGCTGTGTTGAAACTGGGGGACGTTTTCTGAGTACTAACTTCCTCCTACACTCGTGAATTTGTAGGGAAATGTCCCCCAGCACTTGGAGATACTGTTACCCACTCACCTCCCTTCAGCTGCATCCCCCAGCCCCGTTATCAGGACAGCGGTGCATTTTGGAGCCAGACGGGCGATAGGGGAGGTGTCTGTGCTGGCTGTGATAAGGTGGTGCCAGCACTGATTCCTGCTGTCACTGCAGTGTGTGCTGAGAGCGAGCACTCTCAGCAGGAGCTGAGCTGTGCCTACTGATGTGCTCGATGCCGCTGCAACCACTGCAGATTCACAGCCTAGCCCCTGAGGAGCGTGCTAACTCCATATCCCTTCATTCAAAGCTATTTTTACAGTCCTTTGCCTCATTCTGTGGCTGTTTTCTTTTTCTGTGGGTCATCTTGATCTAATTATTCTCCAGGAAATGAGAGCCAATAAAAGAAAGCCTTTTGCTATGAATACACGTGTATTTTAAAATGTAGATATTAAATATGTTCCCTAAGCAGAAATAAAAACCAGTCCAGCTTATGCAACCAATACCACAACTGGAGTGGCAGTTTCGACCCTTAAATGTACTGATGGTGTTTAAATTATGCTTGCCACAGGTACACTAATGTAAAAGGTACCTAATAACCAGGGTGGCAAGAAAAGGAAATGCTACTAAGTTAAGCTCATAGATTCTGGTAACTATCCTCATCTGGGAAATTGTGTTGGTATAACCTGTCAGTTTGAATTGCGATCTCAAATTCAACAGTTCTCCACACAAACTCCATAGTGGAGTTTCAGTAATGCTACTCTTCTCACTAACTTCACATGGGGGCAGCATGGCATTGCTTTAGCAGCGGGAAATACAGTTTTGCCTGAGAAATGACTTCGCTGGGATAAATGGACAAGATGCAGAGATTTCTACTCCAAGGTGATTTGTTTATAAGTTAAAAAACCTACAAGCAACAAAACAAACTGTTTTTAAACTAACCCCTTACATGGGGTTTCAGATCAGAATGAATTCCTTTATTTTGTGTTACCAGGAAGAGGAATCTCTGCTGTTGAAGTGTACAAAAAGCAATAAAATCCAGCTCTTGTGGTAAGCATGGCTTGGCTTTTACATGCCAAGTCATCTAAACAATAGTACCATGATGATGAGTTCTAGCTGAAGACTTCAGGCTGTGTTTTAATTTACAATTCTGATTTGCAATGTTGTGGACACAACAGTAGAGCCAAAGTAATTCCCGAATCCAGATTTTCAAGATTCCTGATAATGTTGCAAAATTGTTGGACAGTACTGATGTAGCAGTAGGTATGTGTGCTAAATAAAATGAGAAAGTACATATATTCCTGTTTGGCATCCAGGGCTGGGCAATGGAAAGCAGATAATCTCACTTGTGCCCAAGTGACAAGGCTATCAAGAATGAAACGGGAAATTCCAAAGGGGAAAAGAAGAAAATATCCATCTGCCATTAAACTTTATCACCAATGGGTCAAAAAGAAAAGAGAATAGGAGTTGCTGCCAGTTTTGTGTCTCTCTTAACATCCAGGGAATGTGGCTAGCTACAACAGCATGGGTTGAAAATATGATAGGGTAAACAACATATCCCTAACAGCAAGAGCCACTTACACACCCACAGAAACTCACGGCAGCTTGGAGAGTCGTGTCCCAGGGTTTTCCTTTTCCTGGCCCTAGGAGAGATTCCAACCAAAACAGACAGAGATACAGATTAAGGTGAGAGGTCTGTGTTCCTGTGTTATCTTGGAGAATTTGTAGGATAGACACCTAAAGGGGAGGATAGTGACTGTTGTTTCTTATTTATTGTTACAGTTTCCTCTAATTTGTCCTTTCTCTTCTTTCCTTCCTGTCCAATGCGTGCTGGCACAGCCAGCCCCGGCAAATGTTTGTGGTACCTCACTGTGAATGGCTCAGCAGCTCAGACTCAAGGTGGGTTGTCCTCATTTTTCCCCCTCAAACTGGGAGCTGTTCAGAATGAGAGATGTGCTTTTGTATCATCTCTCTTTCCATGCCTTTCTTATTTCCGTTGTCTTTTTTTTGAAGTAGGAGCTGTTGTATTTGCGAAGAACTTTAGCACATACGGCATGCCAACCCTAGGAAAGAAAAGCACCGTGATCTGAAAGCACAGAAATACTTTTGAAAAATTTCCATCTGGAGAGAGACTGTAATAGAAAAACAGCAAAAATACCCTTGTTATAATAAGGAAAATGCCTGTTAGTGCAGTGACTGAATAAATTTACAAGGTAAGAAGATACCGGTCTTAGAGAGCCACTTAAACATATGGTGGCCATTATCCCACAGCAGCTCTGCCTTCAAGGATTGGCATCCAGGCTGGGCAGTGGCACAGGCAGCTGTGCCCCAGCTCTGTGCCCAGCCATACAGGTGTGCAGGTACTGCTCTCACACAGCCAGTGCTAGAGCTGGACACTGGGTCCTATCAACACTGTAATGTGCTGTAGATGGACTCAGCCCCTACACTGCTGCACAGGCAGTTTGCACCTCAGAGCATTAAAAATTATGTGGAAAATGCACTTCATCTGTTTCAGACAAGTAGAAAAAGTACTTTTAACTCTTATTTTCCCTGCTGTAAGAGAGAGAATTTTTCAGGACTAGCAGAACAGCAGGTGAGTTCTTCAAATTCCCAAAATAAAACATTTTATTTGCTTTCCTGAGATCATGCATTTGGCTGGAAAATGGCAAAGAACATTTCTACTGACCCTAAGGCCTCAGAAAACTATACCTGGTAGTAGTAGTGCAAATTCAGAGACTTGTAGGAAAAGAAAAAAAAGACATTTTAAGCAGATAATAGAGATTTGTAGAGTATGTGATCATTATTAAATACTTGTAGGCTTTAAAAATCTTTTCCCACTCTAGCATCTATATGATATTTCAATTATATCTAAAATCTGCACTATGCTCAGTTTGATGGGATGTGATGGTGTCCTACAAAATCTGGGATGGGTTTATTTTACAGTGAAGTAGATTGAACTAATATAATAAGATTGCTTGACACAGGAAAAGAAGTGAAAAAGTTGCAGAGTAGAAAAGACTGTTGCTGTATTTATGTGGTTCCACATATTTTGGTTCTGGATTTTTGTGTGCTTTTAAATTTAAACCATAGGGGTATTACCTGATCAGCTTGTAAAGACAGTGAGAAAAAAACCCCCAAACTCCACTAATTAGTCTATTGCTAAATAGGATCTAAAGCATTTTGCAAAGTGCCAAATGTTTTAAGTTTCACAAAAGCATAATGATGTACACTATTATCTCTGCTGTTATCCAGGCAAGTTGAGACAAATCCTGAGCTTGAATATATAAAGTACCTGTTACAGATAATCTCTGCAGGGGAGCTGGTGCTGGTATTTTGTTATGATCAAGACTCCTAACTTGGAGTACAGATTAGATTAGATAGTCTGCTTTTAACCTGTCTTCTCATAGTCTGTTTTTGCTATTTAAAGAGAACCATCTTACTGAGTATCAGTGAACCATCAACTCAAAGGATGGGGCTGGGAAAGTATTTTGCTTGCCACGTATAAAAGAATCAAGAAGCTGCTTTTCTTATTATGAAAATGTGTGTCTAACCCAGATTTTAGGAAAATTATCTCATAGGAAGACCTCTGTGAATGTAGGCATTTAACAGCTGCTATGCTGTCACTTGTGGCTGCCAGACATCCAAAGACAGGTCACTGGTGGGAGCTCATGGTTCTAATTCCTTCCCCAGGCAATCCCCTTCCCTCCCTGTGCCCTGTCACTGATGGGGGTCTCTTGAGCAATGGGTGCTGTGGGGGACATGGGCTGAGTGTACGAAATCCGTCACTGGCCAGGACTGTCTGTGGTGGGCTACTCGTGCTGGAGCTGACAGCTCCGGGGAGCTGCTACTCAGGTTTTGAGCTGGAGCATCTCAAACTCCATCAGTCGAATCGCTGCAAGTTTCTTCTCGTTCACCCAGCTGGATTAATTGGGTGATGTAAAACCTGTCGCGCTGCAGCCTCATTTCCATCTTGATAACTGCAAACTTTTCCAAAGGTTAGCTGCTCTGGGTTACTAATCCTCTCTGAGGTAGGTAAGGCATGAGGTGTGTGGGAACGACGTCTGCACCCTGCCCTTGCAGCAGCACAGCTCTGGTCATGGGCTGAGCTGCAGAAGGGAAAGAACTCACTGGGAGCAGCAGTGAAGCTGAAGGGGCAGAATGCATTTACCTGGTCCCTAATTTGACCAGAATATGGTACTCCAGAACACCAGCTCAGTGAAAGCCTGTAGCTGTCAAAGACTGGCTGAAATGAGAATAAAAGAGGGAATGAAAATGGAGGGAGAAGGACAGTAATTTAATTGAAGAAGAAAAGCTTGAAGGAATGAGAGAAATACACAACACTTGCAGTCACCTTCCTCCCAGTGACATGCCTTAACAGCGGAATTTAAAACCAGTGCCACTTATCAGATCTCACCTGTTTGTGCCTTTTTATTAAAAGAAGTATTTTTTTAGTTGATGCAATGCATTGTAAGTCAGAGTTGTGGTTGGTGTCACGACAGCTGTCTCACAGGGAACGAGAAACCACAAACTTTCTTGACACTTCAGCACCTGAAGGTGCATCCTTGTGCCCGGCCTTGGGCTGCCACTGACTTTTAAGAAGTCGTGAGACAGATACAGGGCGCCGAGTTGGTTTGGGTGGCGGTGCCCGGAGGGACGGCGGGCGGGACCCGCGGGACCCCCGTCCCCCGCGGTGCCGGGCAGCGGCGGCGCGACCCTCGTCCGCGCGCCGGTGCCGCCCCGTCGGGCGGGGCGGGG